>JAWZYV010002054.1:0-14379 GCA_038373885.1 Cheiracanthium punctorium
ATTGCAAAAGCAGTGTTTGGTCTTCTTGTTTTAGCTTTTTTTTACCTTTGCGCTTGTGTATATCTCATAGTGTAACAGAACTTTCTAAATTTCTGAGACAAGAGTTAGTTTTGGTTGGCATTGTTAAAAAACTTTGAAACTGAATTAAAAAGTGAGTAAGTAAAAAGGTTTAAAAGCAAAAGCTAAACCATATAGATAGAAGAATAAAGCAGCTGTTTTTCTCTTTCAGGGTGGGCGAATCAAATGCTTTAAATTATTCTTTAGAAAATTAAAATGCTTAAAAAAGGTATGAATAAATACAAATAGAGTAGTCCAGAAATCATAGAATTTGATTATTTAAAGAAACTTTTAGTCACAATTTCATTTTGAAGCACGGACAAAGAATTTTTTTGACAAAAGAAATAAGCCAAGCTGAAAGTGCAGATTATAAAAGTTTCCAATAGCGTCTTTGTGACGAAAGAAATCTGAAGTAGCTTAAAAGTAATTAACACATTAAAATACTTTTTAACTGTTGGAGCCAAAGCCTACTGTGTAAGAGTAATTTTAGCCAAATTAGTTACTAATGCTACATGCAGATTTTCGTCATGGACCACTTCTTTATGCATATCATATTTTTGCTATAATTTTGTTTTCTTTGAAATAAAGGGTGCCTGAAAAGTATGGCTATACTATCAAAAATTAATTACAAATAAACAAAGTTTATGTTATATATATATATATATATACACTCATGTCCATAAATTAAGGATAATTAGGAATCACACAGAAATTGATCTCTAAAATAAAAATTTCACCTGTGGAATGATCACACACATCTTGAAGAAGAATATGCAAATTACAGGAAACCACCAGATGGCGTGGATGGTACGTCACAATGACGAGAGTGTAAGAGAGGGGTATATAAGGAATGGTGGCAAAGAAGTAAAATTGTTCACAAGCGCTGTGAAAGACTTTCAGTGCAAAAACCGCATAGTTATGGCACAAAGGAGGCATTTGGATGATGTTTTACGTGGCAGAATTATCGGATGACTGGAATGTGGACGTACCCAGCTGGAAGTATCCGAGGAACTTGGAATCGCCCAGAGTGTCATCTCCAGGCTTTGGCAACGATTTCAAGATGATGGTAATGTGAGTAGACGTTACAGCACAGGTCGCCCCCGAGTTACAACGCCGAATGAGGACCGCTATTTGGCAGTTACTGCCAAAAGAAACAGACGGAGTACAGCATCAGACCTGTCTCGTCAGCTCTCTTCAGCTACCGGTACGACAGTTTCAAGGCAGACCGTGTACAGACGCTTAGGGCACATTGGTCTATATGCTCGTAGGCCTGTCAGATGTGTTCCACTTACCGCAACTCACTGTCGCCTGCGATTAACCTGGAGTAGAGAGCATGCATTGTGGACACCGCAACAGTGGTCTTGTGTGATGTTTTCCGACGAGTCCATGTTTAGTTTGGAGTCTGATTCTCGCCGGACATTCATCTGGAGAGCGCCAGGTACCCGTTACCACCAAGAGAACACCATTGAAAGACACCGTTACGGTGGTGCAGGATGGCTCGTTTGGGGAGGAATTATTCTTGGTTCCAGAACTGACCTGCATGTTCAGAGTGTAACGATGACAGGCCACATCTATCGGGATGTCATTCTGGAACAACATGTACGTTTGTTTCGGGGCGCCATGGGTACTGAATTTGTGTTTATGGATGACAACGCCCGTCCTCACCGTGCAAACATTGTAGACGAATGCCTTCAATCGGAGGATATCACCCGTATGCATTGGCCAGCATACTCACCGGACTTGAATCCAATAGAGCATGTGTGGGATATGCTTGACCGACGAATTGCAGCCCGTCAACCCCCTCCCACCTGTCTACCGGAACTTCGGAGTGCATTGCTTGATGAGTGGTGTAATATTCCCCAAGATCAGATTGATCATTTGATACTCAGCATGCCTAGGCGTTGTCAGGCCTGTATTGCATCGTCCGGGAGACATACTCCGTATTAACCATCCTACTAACCACTGTTACACTGTTTTTTTGTAAATAGGTTCTTTTTTGAAATTTGGTCAAGGGAGTAAAACTTGCAATTTTTATTAATTATGTCAAACATATAGCATCTTTTTTGCTCTTTACTTTTTGTTTAATAAATAGACTTTACAAATAAGTCAAATTTGTTTTGCTTCTTTCTCTTTCTTTGCCTGAACTTCATTATCCTTAATTTATGGACATAAGTGTATATATATATACATATATATTATAATATATATATATATATATATATATATATATTATAATATTATATATATATATTATTATAATATTATATATATATATTATAATATATATATAATATATAATAGCTTACTTACGTAAAGTGAAATCCCAAGATAATCCAATGATAAAGTGAAAAAAAAAAAAAAAAAAAAAAGTAGATAGCACATGGTGCCAATTAACGAGCTTCTACCGGATAAGTGTTTAAATATAGCCTTTTAAGGCAATGAAAGAGTGGAAAAATTGAATATAAAGCGCCAAATTAGAACTGGTGTGCTTTTAAGCCTAATCACATGTAATCAGAAATAGTCGGAAAATGGAATTAATATTGAAATGGTGTGCTCTATCATCAGGCGCCACCGCACACACATTTCAATTTAATCGAAAAAAACAATAATAGCTAGGTTTCTGCAAGTTACCTGACCAAAATTAGGGTCCTTTTGTAACTTGGGGGCGCGACCGTAGCTATTAGAAATAAACAACGAGGAAGTGGACCGACACGAAGATCAAAGCTCAGTAATGGAGGCAGTATTAGTGCATGTTGCCATCAGAGAAGGCTTAATGCAATCAATAGACAAGTAATGCCATGGAGTGTGAATAAAAAATGATATATTAATAATACTTTGGAAGTATGGAAAGGAAAAGAATAAATAAATAAAAAAAGTAATAATTAAATGAATAAATAAAAAGAATAAAAATGGTAATAATTAAATGAATAAATAATAAAATAAATATTACACTAGTGTAGCTAGCCTATGTTTTACGTAGTACTAGCTGCAGTAGCTAAGAAGTACTTAGTTGAGGTTGTGGAAAAGGAGAAAAACTGTAGAAATAATTTTAACAGTAATGATATTGATAATAATTATACTCATTTATTAATTGCTATTTATGTTAATATAATTGTAAAATATATAGGTAGAACAGTACTCTGTATGGCTTCATTGGTTACAGACTCACATAAAAAGGAAGAAGTACCAGTAATCAACCATTCTTAATTATAGATTTTTTTTTTAAATATATAGATATATATTTTATGAATTTTTTTTTTATATAGAAAGAACCAACAACCAACCCCATCCTCACCAACCAATATTCTGATTAGGACATACAGTTTTTTTTTTTTTTTTGATTACATAGAGGATATAAAATGGAAGTTAGAAATTTACTGGGATGATTATATTTTATGGCAGTTTTATATAGGTCAGTTAAGTTATTGGCCTTAAAACTATTGGTACATAGAGACTCTATTCTATACTTATGATTAGAGATAACTTTTCTAAACACCGAAGTGTACATACATGAAGTAAAATGAGTGAAAGTATTAACCTCAAAATTAAAGTCATTTCTTTTATTATATATATTAAAGGATAGACTCTTGTCATCATTGATTCTAATTTGTAAGTCTAAAAAATTAATTATTCTATTATTATTATGATTTTTTATTAGTTCTAGGGCTGAATGGTAGGCTATGGGTAGGTGGTCAGTATCACTATAAGTATTGTCTGTAGCTATTGTTATTATGTCATCTATGTACCTATATATTATAAGAGAAGGATTATTGTAATTTTTTTCATAATTATATAAATATAGGTTTTGCTAAGTAACTGGAATTGGAACCACCTTGTGGTATTCCTATAACTTGCTTATATAATTTATTATTATGTAGAATGTAGTTATTATAGATTATGAACTTTAAAAGATTTTCGAAATACATAGTATCTATGTAAGAAGGCAGGGTTATATTATTATTACTATGTATAAATAGATTCAATATTATATTGTATAAGTCGTCTAGTGGTATACTATTGAATAAGTCTTTAAAATCATAAGTTGATATATTAATTACATCGTGTAGAGCATTAATCTTATTTTTTAGTTCATAGCTATTACCTATAGATACAGAAGAAGTGTTAGATTTTATGTACAGATCATGCATAGAAGTAAGTATTTTTAGTAATATTTTGCTTGCTACATTATTATAAGTGTTACATCCTATAGTAACAGTTCTGAATTTTAGTGGTGTTTTATGAAACTTTGGTATTAGCACTAAGTAGGGATATTTTAGATTGTCATGCTTGATTTTAAGTAACTTGTGGAAAGCTAAGATCTTTTTGTTAAATGTTATCTCAGAGATAGATGTTAGACTGAAATTTGGATTATTGTTAATGGATAAAGCTAAGAGATTGTGATATAACTGCTTACATATTATAGCGTAGTTATTGCTAGACTTATCAACATAAGTAATGATAAAGTTATTCTGTAGCTCTGTTATTTGATTGCTTAGTTTTATATTTTTAGTATATATATATATATTATTGTGTTAAGGAATTCTTTTAAGCGTTCCAGTAAAAGAATTGCTCATGCTATAAACATCCATTAGAATAAGGTACATGGCACAAGACAAATCAATACCAATAAATATTGTAGCAATCTATGTGTATTTGTTGTACTTAGAGCACGGGAGGATAGACAGAGGGGCAGAGCAGAATCACAAATACAATTTAACTTCAGTTGGAAAGTGTTAGAAGCTGGAAATTATCTGAACTTCGCAAATTATCTACAAGCTGCACGAAGTATTTTTATTACACTTTTAAAATGGTAATTAAATATCAGGCATGCAAGGTGTTCTTGGATATGCCACAAAAATTAACGAAACGAAACGACAGTCAAAGTTACGAATCGATAAATTAACGTTATCGATTCGTAACTCTGACTCCGGTTATCAATCTTTGAGGACCTCTTGCCTCACGTAAAACCCGACAAGAAAGTGAAGCGAGAGAGTGTGTGGTAGCCGGTTTTGATCGTGTGAAATCCGCATGGTAGATTGAAAAGCTTCCCAGCCAGTCCAAAAGGTACAGATTTGACCGGCCTTCAATTGCCAAGGTGTTGCCCAGCAAGCGCACACACGTTTATATTACGTATTCCCGATGTCGAAATGTCGAAAATAGGTCGAGGAAAAATTACAGCAAAAAATAGCGTTTAAAAGAGATCAAACATACATTGTGTTGTCGACGTTTTAAAGAGCCGTTGTATGCTGGTCAGGGAGGCGGCTATCTTCGACTCTTAATGTTTGTCACCCCCACGAGGTCTATAATCCGTCAATATATCGCCGATTTTCCGCTCATAGCTTCGGCGATCTGGAGAGACCCCCCAGCCAGCCAAAAAGAAACAGATGGAGCACCGAGAAATTTTTTCAGCTTAGTTAATAGTCAGTTTAACGTCGAATAAACAGTGCAGGGGAGACAAACGTTACCGTGTCCTTTCACACGACCTTTGACCTGTCCACCCCACGTGATTTCTCAGAATTTTGGAGAACGCTGTCACAGATGCCTTTTTTTTTTCTTCTTTTTGTGTGTGTATCGTCGTGGTTCGTTTCGCAGTTTTTTTATGCAAGGGCAGATCTAGCTTCATTTTCATCGCGTGGTCACTGGCTGAGCTGCTGCGCTGCACATAAGAGTACATTTTCGATAGTTTTAACAGTTTTAACTATAAAAGTGGATATTTTTCAAGAATCTCTTGGAATATTTTCAAGTTTAATGCTAACACGATTTATCGTTAGCTTGACATGTATTAATAAGTTTGTCTGGCTCTCTTTAAATTGTGTTGGCCGGTGTTGTTAAAGTTTGTCGGGGTAACTACTAATTTTAATTTCGGCTGTCAAAATTTTAGAGGTGAGTTACATAATTACTTAACTAATACTTATGTGCTTTGTTTCTTTTAATCATTTTCTTTTTAATCGCTAATTATAAGTCTTGTTATTCCTTATTATAGAGTGAAATATACAGGTACAATTACCATAAAATCAACTGCTTACCTTAAACATATAAAATATTTTTTTCTCATAATAAGCACGATTTTACTTAATGTGAGCTTACTATAACAAAAGTCAACCATTATTGCATTATGGCTTAGAATGAAGTAGGTTAAGCTTTTTTGTGCAAAGGAAATTTTTTTTTTCTTTTTAAATTGTATACTAATATGTATGCATCTAGTATGTAATATAAACCTGTTTGGAGTAGTAAAATTTAACAAATCAAAGAATTAAGAGAGATAAATAAAAAACTTTGTGTAATGAAGTAGACAAGATTTTTCTCGTGGGACGGGGGGGGGAACTAAAATTTATAGATAGAAAACTTGTTCTCATTTTATTACATGGAAAAAGTAATAAAAAAAAGCAGGCTTATTCGTCTAATAGGTCGTTCCTTGACGATTTCGTCGAATCCTGACAATTTATAAACGTTCTAATTGTACCTCAATTCTAGATAATTAGAGAATGTGTGAGTCACATACTATTTACATACATCGTGAAAGCATGGAAATTCAAGCAGTTCTTATCTTGCGCACATGCCGTTTAAAAAAAGGAAACACTTTATATTTTTAAATATAAAACATTTTACTACTGGTTTTAGCTAATGAAAAGCAATTTTGAATTAAATGTTCAGTAATAACAAGTTTTAAATTAACTTCTAATCGTTTAGATAAAGTTATAAAATATATATTGATAAAAGTTTGAACATATACAAAAAATATATTAAAGTTAAAAATATAATCTTGATTTTGAATTGAACTCGTAAGTAAGTCGCATAAACAGCAGATGTCGCTTTTACATATTAAAGAGTTTCCATTTTTCCCTGGTACATTTTATTAATCATTTTGACTGTATTGGGTATTTTTAATAAAAAATTATTTAATCTACTGTTATAAAGAATCTATATATTTTCATATACTGGTGAAAAAGTAACTTTTTTATATAAAATAAGTAAATTATATTTACTATTAGTAAAATTGCATTTTAAACTGTATTAGTTAACTAAATTTACTAATATTTATTTAATTTTTTAAGTTACTTTTTCACCATTTTTCAACAATATATGAAATTATTTAGATTGTTCATAACTTTGAATTTAACAACGCCCCCCCCTTTTTTTATTGAATATACCTAATACAGTTAAAACAATTCATAAAATGTACCGGGGGAAAAAGTAAATCCTTTAAAATGTAAATTAGACTTATTAATGCGAGTTATGCGAGTATATTAATGCGAGTTACTGATTAGTTAAATTCAAAAAATCAAGATTATATTTTTTCTTTCATATATTTTCTCTGTGTTCAAATTTTTATGAATGTATATTTTGTAACTTTATCAAAACGATCAGAAGTTAATTTAAAACTTGTTATTTCTGCATATTGGATTAAAAATTATTTTTCATTAGCTAACAAACTAATAGTAAAATGTATTTTATAGAAAAATAAAGTGTTTCCTTTTAAACGGCAAAAGTACACAAGATCAGAGCAGATTGAATTTCCATTCCTTCACGACGTATGTAAATGGAATGTGCCCATTCTCTAAAGGTCTGGAATTGCGGCATAATTACTACGTTTATAAATGGTCAGAATTCGACAAATTCTGTGAAGTCTTTAAGGAACGACTTCTATTAGACGAATATAAGCCGGTTTTCTCTGTCCTGTTGAAGCAATTCGACAATGTATAACGTAAAATCAACCACTATGAGCTGAATTTTATAAACGGATTCTGAGAATCTGTCTCCCTTCGCCGTTATAGCGACGAGTGTTCGACCAATGTCGGGGATTTTCTCTTCCTGGCGGTCACCCTTTTCCATTCTTGCGCCGTAGTTAAGCGAGATTGTTATCTCTCACGGTCGCCCCTCGCGGGTGATACGCCGTCGAGAAGTTCAGCGCTCGACGGGCAAACAGGTGGACATATCCAAGGATTTTTAACGTCGATGATTACGTCGAAACTACGTCGACGGCGACGTTAATTCGATGTATCGTGGCTGGCTGGGATCTTTTTGTTAAATGTTATCTCAGAGATAGATGTTAGACTGAAATTTGGATTATTGTTAATGGATAAAGCTAAGAGATTGTGATATAACTGCTTACATATTATAGCGTAGTTATTGCTAGACTTATCAACATAAGTAATGATAAAGTTATTCTGTAGCTCTGTTATTTGATTGCTTAGTTTTATATTTTTAGTATATATATATTATTGTGTTAAGGAATTCTTTTAAGCGTTCCAGTAAAAGAATTGCTCATGCTATAAACATCCATTAGAATAAGGTACATGGCACAAGACAAATCAATAACAATAAATATTGTAGCAATCTATGTGTATTTGTTGTACTTAGAGCACGGGAGGATAGACAGAGGGGCAGAGCAGAATCACAAATACAATTTAACTTCAGTTGGAAAGTGTTAGAAGCTGGAAATTATCTGAACTTCGCAAATTATCTACAAGCTGCACGAAGTATTTTTATTACACTTTTAAAATGGTAATTAAATATCAGGCATGCAAGGTGTTCTTGGATATGCCACAAAAATTAACGAAACGAAACGACAGTCAAAGTTACGAATCGATAAATTAACGTTATCGATTCGTAACTCTGACTCCGGTTATCAATCTTTGAGGACCTCTTGCCTCACGTAAAACCTGACAAGAAAGTGAAGCGAGAGAGTGTGTGGTAGCCGGTTTTGATAGTGTGAAATCCGCATGGTAGATTGAAAAGCTTCCCAGCCAGTCCAAAAGGTACAGATTTGACCGGCCTTCAATTGCCAAGGTGTTGTATGCGCGGAGGCGATCTCGTTCCGCCACAAAAGTAATTAATAGTGAGGGATCCACATAAAAATATGTTTTCATTCATTAGAAAATTCTACCTATCCTAAATTCTGCGACGGACAGTATTAAAATATTAAACAGATTTACAGAATCAGTAATAGCCTTCTTTTACAAATAATAAAAAATCTGAGCGTTTGGGGTAAAAGTCAAAAATATGGTTTTCTTTCTAATAACTTCAGATAATTGCATAAGTAAGAGGGGAAGAGGGAGGATGGCTATGGACCTAAATCTAAAATGTTCACTCTCCTTATTTAAAAGATACATCGGTGACGAGTTCATCTTCTTAGACCAGTGTGTGTTTCTAGCGTTGATGTTTGAAACCCACGCTTGTGCAATCTTTACTGCTGTGCCTTTTCAATCATGAAAACTGGGGTTCAGGCTAAAATCAAGACCGCCTTATCCTTAAGCCCTTATCTTGCATGTCCACGCATAGTTTATCTAAACCATCGTTTGAGGTTCGCTCGAAACCTTCCAGTTATGAATATTCTCAGTATTCACGCCAAAAGGACGTTTTCTCCCGTAGACTCAAATGGTTCGGTCTGTATACAGTATAAGGGGGGGGGGGTGTCCTTGCTGTTTAAAAAAGCAAACAAAAATCTACATCCTCAAAAAATTTCTAATAAAATATTTGTCGAACATCGCTTTCCTTGTCTCACTGAAACTTCTCTGTATACACCGCAAAAGTCAAAATCGTTTCATGATATCGAATACTACCTACAGAGAAAAATCCCGCCGAACACGACAATAGTCTTTCTGTACACGCAATATCTTCAGCTAGTTCCTTCCCAAAAATATTCCGCTGTTTTAGGTTGACATTTTCCTTTATTCCACATCTGAAACACTTTCAGATTTTAAATACGCACTTAAGTGCTATGTATTAAAAGCGTATCATAATTTATGTGTCGTCGCTATTTTTCTTCCTCATTCCATTAAGTTGGAAAGTGTACCATTAAGTTGGAAAGTGTGCCGAATTTTTCTTCCTTGTTTCATAAAACCCATCTTTGGAATCTAAATCTATCTTAAAATCGCCTACTAAAACTATTTTACAATCTTCGCCAAGTACATTCCAACTATACTTCACCGTTTTAAATATTGTTTCGAATATGCATCATAATCCATGAGTGTGCTGTGTTTTTCTTTCATGGGTTGATTTCTACTTTAACGCCTCGACTCTCCCCAAGGTGGCGATAATTAAACATATGCAGTTACTATGACTATTTTTTGTATTTATATGGCAACCGTAATTTAGAATTAAAATGGTGATTTGGAACAACCTGTAAGTACAGCATTCCGTTACATTTTTATTTTTGGGGGTTGCCAGTTAATGTAGTTTTAATGATTAAGTGTTTTCGAATTCCTAAACGGGCGAGTTTATCGCTAATTTGTTTACTTTAGTTTTCATCTAGTTCTTTTGGGTGTGTTGAAACTTGTGCATAACTCCTAGAGACCCATGACTGCAAAGCTCGCCGAAGTGCGGCGATTTTTTAGGTTCGCGAGAGTGGGGGGGGGGGGGAGACGTTAAAATAGGAATCAGCTCTTTCTTAACCATAAGGCACATCTTTGGAAACAAAATCTGTCTTGAAATCGCCTACTGAAACTCTTTTACAATCTTCGCCAGGCATATTCCAACTATACTTCACCATTTTAAATACTGTTTGGAATGGTCATCATAATCCATGAGTGTACCGCGTTTTCCTTCTTTGTTCCATAAAACACTTTTTCGGAATAGAAATCTATATTAAAATCGCCAACCAAAACTGTTCAAGAATTTTCACCAGGCAAAGTCAAACTATACTTCGAACTTTTATAAATACCATTTGGAAAGTGCACCATAACATATGAGTGTACCGTATTTGTCTTATCCGTTCTATAAAATATTTCTTCGGAATCAAAATCTATATTAATATCGCCTACTAAAACTATTTTGCAATATTCGCCAGGTGTTTTCTATCTATACTCGTAATATATTTATAAATTGTCACGTTTCACCACCAAATTTAGCGATCCATTATCAAAAATTGCAAACCTTGTGTGACTTTCAACATTTTATTAACGGCCCTCCCCTCCACGTTATCTGGCAAACACATTTGAAAAGATCTTCACCGTGACAATTCATATCTACAAAACTTGTCGAAAAGATTGCTTAGACAAAAGAAAAAATTGCGTACCCAAAAATGTGTAGACAAAATTGTGGTATTGAGTGAAATAGCAAGCAAGTGCTAAAAAAATCACAGCGACATCTATCGGAGAAAAACGACTTTTGGTACTAGCATCTTCGCTAATGTCCGAAACCATTACATCGCTAATGTCCAAACATAGGCACCACGATCGCTAGACCCGAAAACTGAATCTGTAAGTAAAGAGGCGAATGTTTAAGCCACCATGCACTTCAGCATTTAGTACTAAATAGCTTGGAGAGTGAATGGTCTGCTAAAATTAGTTTTGAAATTCTAGCTACGAACTTTACAAGTGGAGAAAAGTACACATCGATTAATTAAATTTTCGTAGTTCTTTTTTCTTTTCTTTTCACTTTGAAATAATTTTTTAGAACTCAGGAAGTTTTTACGTTTTTTCATGCAAAGCTAATAATTACATGAACATTTTTTGTTGTTGTTAAGAAATGTGTGATATTTTTAAAAACATGAGCGTAACATGATTAAAAATATTGGAGGGGGAAAGGGGGGGGGGGGTACATTCACAGACTGGGACACGAAAAAGAAAATCAGAAACTTTCTTGTTTCTGTGAATAGACGACCGATGCTGTTGAAGATCAAAAATTTTTTCGATCGAAACACGCGCATGGCATGACAAGTAACTTTTTTGTGAGTTATTTTACAAATTTTTAATAATTTTATTCAGTCACTGTATTTTGACAATGGACTCGGTATTCAAAGGTGCTCCGTTCGGTCTTGACGAGTTTATGGTACATAAACAAATGTAAAATTACACACTAAATAAAGCTGGTATTAAAACCAACATAACATAATAAAAATTTTAAGACACGCGCAAATTAAAAATAGAAAGGACATATATTTTGAAGTACAAAAGGTACACTCATCATCAGTTGCTAAAATACCAACCTCTACACAGGCAGGTTTGAAAAATATTTAACTTTTCAAATTTTGAGGAACGATGCAAAGCATTTCTCTTGACAGCTGATAGTTTTGTTAAAGCACCTAATCGAAGCAGTGGGTTAAACGAGTGCCTAAACATGTATGTATTAAACCTATACGTGAAATTGTAAGCTCTTTTAATGCATCAGCGTATAGTTTTGAAAAAGAAAATTTTTTATAATACAGTTCCTTTTTCCATTTTTTAAAATTGCTAACTCTGAAGATTGTTAACAGAGGGATCAATGTAATTTATTATCACATTAGGGAAGAAACGTCAACCTGAAAATATCCTAACTTAATATTATAAATGCGAAAGTGAGTTTGTTTGTTTGTTTGTTTATGACGCTTTCACGCATGAACCGCTGAATCGATTAGGATGCATTTTGGTTTAGATATAGAGGGGACCCTGGAGTTGGTTATAGGCTAATTAGAATTTTAGATTTTTAATTACTTTTTTAATTATTAATTAAAAACCGTTTTTACGTTGCCATGCTTGGCGAGTTTAGCCCGTATCAATCAAATGATTCATGTTTTGAGCTAACAAGAATGCTATTGCTTCAAAAAGAAGCGCGTGCGTGCATCTGAAAAACATTAAATTCCACGGAAATTATGCCAGTTTTATGCCAAATCTATCTATCAATAATAATAAAAATGAATGTTCTCCAGACAAATCTACAGAAAGCAGAGCTTTGAAAATTTGAGCATAGAAGCCCATGACTGTGCACCTGAGGCTCAGAATGTTGAAATTTTAAATACTTTTCTAATTATTAATTAAAAACCGTTTTATCGCCCACACAAAATGATTTATGCTTTTGAAATAAAGCTGAAATTCTATTTTCAGATAAACATGCATTTGAAAAACATGAAATGGTATGGAAATTATGTTGATTTTACGCCAAATTAAAAAGCATTAGAAAGAAAAGTCCAAATGTGTTTCTTAAACTTCATAAATTTCCAAATCCTACCAATAATATTAAAACTCGGCTGTTCGAGCCTCGTCAGGGGGAGATCCCCCTGAACCCCCTAATTTTTTAGTTTTATTATTGCCATATTAAAACTATATTAATTAACTTGGCATTTTATCGCTCATCTTTCGCGTATTTCGCCTGGTAACCCTATGTTGAAATTTTTATGAGTGTAACCTATTTATAGAAAAATACATGTGGTGCATATTCTACAGCTTACGAAATATTGTAACAATAGATTAAAGCTGTTGTGAACTAATAATATTTGAATATATGTAAAAAATACATGTGCAGCATATTCTACAGCTTACGAAATAGTGTAACAATATCGAGACTAAAGATTGCTTTAATCTCGATATTAAAGCTGTTGTGAACTAATAGTATTTAAATACATGTAAAATTATGTCGCTTTTTTATGTCGCTTTATTATGTCGCATTTTTGGGACACATTTTTCAATAAGGGCATTGAGAGATAAAATGACATAGTCATTAAAAAATGTGTACGTTTGTGTGTTTAGATGTTTTTGGCTGAATCACACACAAATTGCTGAACGGATTTGGAAAAATTCGTAATGAAGATAGCTTATGCCCTGGATTAACATTCAGGCAACCTTTCAAGCATATAGCATAAATAATTCTTTTACAAAAACATTCAAAATAATTCTAATGTATTGCGCTCTATGGAATTATAGCTACTAAACCGATTTTAAAACTTAGTTACACTATTCCTGAGTCTTTATTGTTTGTTTGCTTGGGGATTAAGACCGATTGACTGCACTAGGTCCTAGGCCTATATGGGTTATTCCTCTGGGGGGAACTTCTAAGGGATCCTAGCCCGTATTTTCGCGAGGTTTTTGAAAAAACCTGCGAGCGGCTAGGTCGACAGGCGCGACCGGTGTTTGAACCTGGCATCTCCGCCTTCCAGGTTTGAGAGCAGACCCTCTTAGAACACTGGGGGGACCCTGAGTGTTATAGGCTACCTTTCATGGCATATATCACAAATAGTTCTTTTACAGGGATACTCATAAGAATTACATTACGCTCTATGTGTATCTCTGTAATGTACTGAACCGATTCCAAAACTTTTTTCACTGATAGTAAGCTACACTATTCTTGAGTATTATAGGCTAAAATTAATGCACGTAGCGCAAATAGTTCCTTTACAGGAAACACTCAAAATAATTCTAATACATTACGCTCTATGAGTATCTCTGTAACTATAGAACCGATTCTAAAACTTTTTCGCTAATAGAAGCTGCACTAAATTCTGATTAACATACCTGAAAATTTATGCATCTGCATAAATATTTTTTTTCAAGAACACTCAAAACATTCGCAAATCTGTGAACTGTCTCTTCGCCAAAAAGCCTGAAAAAAAAAATAAAATTTTTAATT
>JAWZYV010002055.1:0-16284 GCA_038373885.1 Cheiracanthium punctorium
CTTTGGCTATCTCCAAAATCTCGCAAACTATTTCAAGTTTGTCGGCTTTTGGTGAAATATCGCCAAATAAAGTGTCAGAAAGAAATCTTTCAAATTGAACTCAGCTTGGCGATATCGAAATGTTTGGCTAGAAATCGCTATATCTTACTATTATTGATATTTTATATCTTTCAAACAAATAAGTTTAGAGGAAGTGCGTAAAAAACATTTTTGATTTAATAGACGTGCAAGGAAGTCATGTGTTGGACACATCAGATTTTTTTTTTAACAATGAAGTTTATTTTTGGAGACTCCGTATTTTTATTTTATATTTGTTCACCACTTTGGGATTCTCTGTTCTCTAATAAAAAATAACTGCCTAAAGGAACAGATGTGATTTCTGATAGATACACTTATGACACATTCTCACTGTAAAGCTAGATGGAAAAGAATCCATCTAGGAATCAATGGAGCTCGGCCATCTCGATACCGGTATACTAAAAAATGACTCGTTCTGTTAGTATTCCTCAAATTAAATACGCATCCTGCTTGAAACAGCGTAATGCAGCACATATGACCTCATATCAGAGGGCTCTTTTCCTTAAATTATTTTTTTATTTTTAAGTTTTCCTCTTTGTTTTTCAGCTTTTTCTGTAGAATTAAGATATATAATTCATTGTCTCGCATTCAACATTTGTGCATTTACCTTTACTGTGCAAGTTCTTAATTTCTGTTTTTTCGATTTGGCTTCGTTAGTAATAAGAGTTGCTATGATGCTTAAAAATGTTATTTTAGAGATTGTTAATAATAACTACAGTACGGAAGGTAATAAATATATAGAATATATTAGCTAATTCTTAAAGTTATCAAAATATTACGAACGGTCATTCAAATATTGTGTCTTAAAGAGGTTTCTTTCAAGAATCAGCCATTAACGGCCCTAGTCTAAAACTGAGAAATTAAAAAAATAAATAAATAAATAAAATGCAATTAGATTTTTATTGAAGATTATTTCATCGGTGACCCTAGGCGGTCACCTAGGTTTGCCTAATGGTAAAGCCGGCCCTGTTTGCAGTACGCCACTGAGTATGACAGGAGCTCTATAGAATATCAGGGCTCCGGCACTTACTTTGCTTGAAATTAAGCCCTGCATGCATTCAGGCCCATGACGGGAATTGAACCCGGATTCGTGCTGTGGTATAGAATGGTTCTCCAGCCACTGCACACAACGCGGGCGGCATTATTATATCTAATAAAGCGAAAATTTTCAAACATTTCTTTCAAATATTCGAACAGATTTAGCGTACACATTCAATGCAGTTTAGACCCGAACTTTAGATTACTCCGAGCATTAAAGTGGTATTAATTTAGCTATATTATTAAATAGCAGTATTTATCTATTACATTTAACCAGAAATACAATTGTATGAACTGTAGCTCAGCTGGCAGTTTAGCTATATTATAAAATAGCTAAATTGTCAGTTGGGCAACTCTTCAATACAATTGCATTACTGGTTAAATATAATAGATTTTGTAGACTGTATACTGCTTTTAAAGGGTATGCTTTCTATTGTTGCACTTTTAAAATGTATTTTTTGTAATGCACTTTAAGTTATTAATTTTAAAGGAGGTGAGGGAGAAATGTAAAATTTTAAATTATGATTGTGTACTTGTTAGTGGTCCCAGGATAGTACAAACCGTGCCTCTATTAAAAATATTGTTTTCTATGTGATGCGATGTTGGCATGGCTCTGTATCCTCCGGGAGAATCTTGGTTGTAAATCGCTGGCGGTCGCCCCCTCCTCTCCCTGGGTTGCTGCCATAGAGTTACAAATATATACATAGAGATGGCATCACTATGCTTTCGCTGTGACTAAAATCATCGGGAGCAGTAGGAGGGGCGGAGAGCTGCCCGGGGGTCCCGAAGATGGCGATTGGCGGATTCACCCTTCTTTCTTCGGGGGGAGTCGTCCCGCTTTCCCCTTTCTCCGAAGCGAAAGAGTAACGATCTTTTGTTCATGAACTTGTAAACCATCTTCGGGACCATCTGGCAGCTCTCAGCCCCTCCCACTGCTCCCAATTATTTTAGTCACAACGAGCTTTATCTTCTAGTAACTTAGACAAGCAAAGCTAATCTATGATTTGTTTGCTTTTTTTGACCCCACGGCTTTGACGACCCTTTAAGAAAAAGGAGGGCACAAAATAAGGAATGAAATTTATTTTCTTTAGCTTAATTTCTCAATATAAATTCAAAATTTAAAGAAGACGAGAAATTACAATTTTACAGTTTTATTTTCTTTTAACTTGAAATCGCGGTTTTCCATGTGAAAAAAATATGGAAAGAGTATGAATTTTTTTGCGTGGAACACATTAGGCTGTATGTAATTTCAACCATATTCAGGGGTGGCTCCAATGGGGGGTCCGGGGGGCACGTGCCCCCCCGTCGGGGAACTTGTGAACCCCCATCGGGGCTATTTGATTAATTCGTCGGGGAATTTTCATAAGAAGAAATCTATATTTTAGCTGAGTTTTAATTTTGATTTTGCGATTTAAAAAAATTAATTTTGTACTTTTTAAATACACATGAAAGGCAAATGAGTATTGGAGATTGAAGCGGAAATGTTTACATTACTGGGAGATAGCTCATTGGGGGGGGGGGGGGGTATATTCCTCAGAACTTCTGAATAATGGCTAAAACTACTTTCCGTTTTCATTCATTTCTTATCTCTACGATCCTTTTCATGTCAAAAAACAGCCACTTCCTGCATCTCCCAATACTGTGATGTGTTAATGAACGGCGGGGGAGACTTCAAATTCGAATAGTGTATATTTGAAATCTGTGATCCCACTCTCAAGAGGCATTTTACTGGATTTGCAGCAAGACATCAATCTTAACCCATTTATGCCTAGCGTCCCTTTTTTGGGACGGCATTATCGCTATCAGTCGAAAACGTTATTTATTTTTCCTAGCCTTTATTCACGAGTATTGAACCTCAACTCCACAAAATATTTTAACATGACCTAGTAGGATGTTCACACTTCAATTTTTATAGCTAAAGATTTTAAAAGAAATCATCCCTTGTTCAAGAAGTTGACATCAGAAATTTATCCATTACTGCTGATATTAGCGAAAATCGAAGAAAGTCGCAAAAATATCTAGGCACAAATGGGTTAAGGTAACAAAAGTGCCAGTCTATTCTTCAAACGACAAATTTATGACACCACATGTGCCACCACTTTCTATTCGAGGCTTTTTTAATTGCTTAAACGATTGTGCATTTTGTCGCCGACACCATAGAAAAGTACAATATGGGTGTGGGTGGTCGGGATGGGGAAGACAGTGACCGTTAATTAGACAAGTCGGGTAGATAAAAAATTTCGAGGGAAGGGAAGTATGACTTTGCTTACACAAGCAAGTGGGGGATGGTCTTTTTTCCAGAAAAACGGTTTTTGTATTTTTATTGGTCCTCGATGAGAAAGAAATGGTTCGTTGAAATATCCCGTGTATTTTTATTTTTTCTTCGCAAACCCATAGTACATTACTTTTCCAACACTTGTTATTGTGCATTGCGCCAGTAAGTTCGACAGAGTTTAGAATAGTGGGCATTTTTTTTTTCTTGTTACGGCAGCATAGCATATCATTGTGTTTATAAAAGTTTAATTTCACTTTTGGCTTTATGTTTCCTAAAAAGAACATCGGTGGTGCCAAAAGCACAAGGTATAAAGTACCGTGCGCTTTATGTCGTGATATTTTTGATAATGATTACGTTAAAAAAAAGAAAAAACATAGGATAAGTAAGCATTCAGATCTTCATAAACAAAATCCACTGGCGCCTGTTCAAGTAAGTTATATGTAAATTACATTCATATATATATTTTAAATGTGTTTAAAAGCTTTAATTAATATATGTTATTATTAAAAATATGGTCAGTTTATTTCTCTAAAGCATTGAATTATATATTCTAAGCACTTGCTTTTTGTTATGTATTTGTACAAATATACTATGCCCAAGAACGGATCCAGAAATATTTTTCAGGAAGTGTGCAAAGCTTGAATACCAATTCAGAATTGCATGAACATGCACTTTTATTTAAAGCGTATTTTTACTAGTGTAAATATTTTCCTCTCGGGAGAATTCGCGCCCCTGTGCCCTCGCCCTAAAACCACCCTTGCCACTCCCCCCCCCCCCCCTAATAAAAAAGAATTGAAACTATTTTAAGCAAAATTTTGAATGATCACATTCTGCGTTATTTAAAAATAAAAATAGTTTTTAAATAAGGCACATATTTCAAAAACTGCGTCACTTGTTCTGTCTCAGAAATTTTAAAATACTATAAAGTTTATTTATTAACAGCATTTTAATGATACATATATATCATTAAATGTCCTTAGACATGGATGCTCGTAATGGTTTGGAGTGCACTTTTAATCATGGCTGCAGTACTCTTATAAATTAATCTAAATTTTCTCCTAATTGGTCTTTTAAACACTATGAGTACTTTTAAATGTGCCCTTGCTTTTAAACCATTGATAAGTAACATGTTGTTCACCCCATTATATGTCATTCCCGCTAAATTACAGTTCCGATTTTTTTGGTATATTTATCAAATACGATTTAGTAATTGGAGTGAGGACGAAAGGTATGTCTTCATAAACTTTCAAATTGCATTAATGCAAATTTAAATTAAACACAGATTTAATGTAATTGTATGTAAATTAACAGTATTTTAATTCAAGAGTCAAAAGCTTTTGTGTCATAAATGTAAAATAAAATTTCCCATTGTATTACTTTTATTCATAGAGCTACAAAATTTATAAGTCTTAATTAATATTTTTTAAAGAGGTTTACGACTCGGGCGATAAGAAATTTCGGATTTTGTTTACTACGGAAACTTTTTAAAATGTATATTTAATTGTGTAATAATTTGACATGACAAAATATTTATAAAATTATTTTACAGTTCATCATCTCTGGCATTCAAAATATGTATAAACCTATGAATATTTAAACGCTTTAACTAAAAATTTTCATTTTAATTAGAAATATTTTAAACTGGTCGTATTTTATTTATTTATAAGTTAGTGTGTTATGCAATTTATAAAAGTATTCTATGTCTTTAAAATTATTTTATCACAGTAATCCTTACTTGAACTCTTATAACTGTTGAGAAAGTAAAAAGATATTTTTATAACTAAGTGGTTAATTAGATAATTTAACTTTTAACTTCTTCAGAATAAAATAAAATAAAATAAAAATTAGTACTTTTCTGTTTCTTAGATGGCAAATTTGAATAAATTCTACATATATTTTTTATTTATAAATAGATTCAATCGAACACAGTATGCACGATTTAATCTTTAATTTTATAAAAATTTTGCAGTAAGATTTTTTTTTTTTTTTTTTTTTTTTTTTTTTTGTAATTTAAGAATTAGTCAAATCCATAGTTTGTTTATTTGGTAACATACTTATACATATACAACGAGTGAGAATTCGCACTATATAGAGAAATCTAACTGGTTTAACCGGCCCTCTTTAGCTAAGAGTTCATAGCAATGCACACCAAGAAGATTAACAGCTGCAAGGGAATTAGAATTTATTACATTTGCTTGGGGTAAAAAAATAAAAAATAAAATAATAATAATAACCAGCCCCTCTGATAGACCAAAGCCCTCTCCAGTCCAGTATGAAGATGGGTGTGGATAGATATAAAAATGGAATATAAGTTAAAGGAAACTTATTAATCTTGACTGATAATTTAATTTTTATATCGTTGTGGAAAAAATAACTAACTTTTGTGAATTTTAATTCAGTTATTTTACTGCAAAGTAAATAAAAATTATGGTATACAGCGTCCATATCGTCTTTCCGAAAATTTCACTTTTATCCTGTAAAATAAGTAAATAAAATAAATACGATAAAAGTGTTATATTTGCGTGTAGATACAGCGGCGTATCGTAAGCCACCGCAACCTCCCTTATTTTGAATCTTTATACAAATCGCTATTGAATCCATGGATGGCACCAGCAAAATATAAACTATTAAAATAAACTAATAGTATGTGTTCTAAACTGATTTTTGAGTTACAGAATTATATGGATCAGAATTCAACTCTTTAACTTTTAAACAGATTGATATTATGTTTGTTATTCGCCTTATTAATTAAACTCTTTTTGAAGTAAAACTTCTTTAGGCGAAACTAGAGAGTAACTCAGATTTTTTTTTCTGACGGAAGTAACGCTCAGTAAAGGAAAGTGATCTTTTTCTCCCTTGCTACTTCATTCCGCCATGACTGCAAAAACATTGCAATGTCAAGGACAAAAAGCCCGATAATTTCTACACCGTTTGTACGATCCACCTTGAAAATTTCCATAATCATATATAAAAATATGGAAAACAATCTGTGCTACTTTAAAAATCTGAAAATCCACCCGTTTCCTCATTTTTAAGCGATTTTTCGCTATTTTCAGCAACATTTCATATCCGAGAGTCAAAAAAGTTAATCATTTGCGTGACAAAATAAGCTATTGCAAGTGATTTTTACTTCATATTGACGTCACACTTAACAAGCTTTTTTCCAGATTTATAAGTTTAATTATTTGCGGAACAGCTATCGGGCGTTCGTTCCTGAGAACGTCGACTGTGCTCCCTGCACGTCGATATTACTTCCTACCTGTTTTGAAGCAAGATCTTGTCTGATGACCCTGTTCAGTGGATAAGTGGACCAGCTCTTGTCAGAGGCACTGTGTGAAGTCTTTCGCTGAACAGGCGGCGATCCTGCTGACTGTCTCACTGTTGTTACAGGCGGCGACCCAACCCGTCACCTCCGATAAACAAGGCCTACGCACCGAATACAGAAAGTGGCACTATGGTGCATTCCGTTGCTTTACTCACATGCTTTCAATGGTATTAATACAATATTGAATGGAATTATGAGTAAAAACTTGATATGATTGGTTGCCATGATACATAAATATTGTTTGTCTGTACTTAAATAATATGTAATCTTTTAATATTGCTCATGTGTTTTTGAGTTATTTATAATAATGAGCCAAATATAAATTTTTAAACAGAATAATGCTTCGAGCAAAAAGAGCAGAGGAAAACAAAGGTTTAAGAACACTGCCATAGAAAAACGCAATAATAGACCCTACGTGCATTCGATACTAACCAACAGAAGAAAACACCAGTTTAGGAACGCAGTTAAAGAAAAATACCACAGCAAAGACATTCTCTGGATTCAAATCCTACGGGAAAACATTTTATGAAAAGAGTGAAAGAATAATAGTTCGACACGGACACTGGATGCTGACCCGATATCCAGACGGAACAACGGTTTAAGAACACGGGTATGTAACACAACAAAAAAACAAACACTGGCTGCAAATGGTTTAAGATCAAAATAAAAGAATAACAAATGGCCACTCCGTGGATTCTAACCCAACCTCAAGACGGAGCAATGGTTTAACACAGGGATGGAACATCACGAAAAAACGGACCCTGGCTGCAATCATTCCCAAACAATAGATAGAACCTGCAGTTTAAAAACAAGGATACAGATAAATAATTCGAAACCTCATTAAATCGCAGCATACCTTGATATTAAAAAGAATTGGTATATCAACATTCTGTTCATAAAAATATACTTAAATTACCCAGTAATAATAACTTTATAATTATTCATTAACTGAATTTTCATTAATTTAGTGCTGGACAAAAACAGCTGCTGTGCCTGTCAAGAGCTCTTCTAAAGCAATCAAAAATCTTAGTATTAGATGAAGCTACAGCTGCAGTTGATATGGACACTAACTGTCTCGTTCAGGACACTATCAAGACAGCTTTTGCAAGTCACACAGTCCTTACAATAGCCCATAGGTTGAACACAGTAATGGACTATGACAAGTAAGCTGATGTCAAATATGTTTTTCATGATTTATGTCAAATATGTTTTTCCTTTCATTTTTCTCTATCCTTTCTTGTGAATAAAATACTTTTAATGCTGTGCATTCAAAATACTTTTCAAATCTTATAAGAAAAAAAAAAAAAAAAATGCATCCCTAAACTTCACATAGCGACATATGCAAGAGGGAGGTATGGAATTTAAATTCCTCCTCATCTTTTTCCTACTCAGGTTTATCCTATTTACTCCCACCATTATTTCAGATTCCCCTTCATGTCGAACAATGCTTCCCTGCATTGATATTTGCCAGGAGAAAGCAGAATGTCACAGAATGTGTTGTTTAGACCTATTTTGGCATATGCTTTTGGATGTCTGCTAGAGAAGCAACACACTCAGCACAGAAAGGAATCTTTATTTTTGCAGCTTTACAGCAATGTGAACTAATGGGTCTATACTTCGCTCGCACCTATCCTGATAGCATTACCAAAGGTAGAATGAAGTGTGAATCCGCGAAAATATATAGTTCGCACATTTTTGCGGATTTTAAGACTTTAGTTTTTAATTTTTTTGTCTAAAATCCTTCAAATGATTCTCAATTTTACAAGTTACTGCTTATGTGAGCAGTTAGTATAGAAAAATTTGCAATTTTCAGGAGTTAACAATAAACCGCTCGTATATTCCCATTCTACGAATTCCACCAATTAGAACTTTCACACTCTTGGCGGAAAATTCAGTCTTTCACGGCGACCTGGTAACCCCCGTTCCTCCAAAGTGCTCCCACTCCGCCACCCACCGCTTAATTCCATATTCTTATCTTTTCTCCTGTCGAGCTGAGCAGTGATTTCTTATTGTCGTCGTTTTTCTTGTTTACTTATTTTCGTAATGTCTTCCTCTGCCAATTCGTTTTCTTTCACTTTCCAGCCTCATAAAGCTGAAAAACCCTTAAGAAGCTCTGCTAAGGTTATTGTCTTAAACGTGTACACTAAACTCAGAGAGATTTCTCACCCATCCAAAAATTTTGAGTGAGATTTCTGAAAGTTAAGTGAGAACATAAATATTGTTTAACATCATTTTATTTATTTATAGTACAATTTCAATAACGCCAATTTTTCACGTTCATTAAAAATTTTACCAGCTTGATAGTGTGGAAAACTTTCTAAATTGATATTTCCATCAGCTATTCTAATAAGATAGCTTAAATTTGCACTTGAATTGTTAATGAATATTCAAACTCTCATAGAATCACATCCAGTTTAACTATGCAACAGAATTATTAACTATAATATTTTATCTAGCAGAGGCGTAGCCAGTAATTTTTCATGGGGGGAGGGGGTTACGACTACTGCAACTCATATATATGTATACGTGTGTGTGATAATGTAGTGAAGAATTTACATTTTATATGGCAAAAAATTCCTCATGGGGGGGGGGGGTTATGACGCCTTACCCCCCCCCTTGGCTACGCCTCTGTTATCTAGTATAATAAAATTATATAATATAACTTAATATTTATATAATATAATATATTGTAAAATGTAATTGGAAGAAGAATAACGTGTTAATTAAAGTGAACTGGAACATCAATGGAACAGCTTCAATTAAATTAAATTTTAGCTATACTATCGAAATTTACATTCGGCGTAAAATGTAGCACAAAAACCTGAATATGCATGGAATGCCAAACTTGTAGAAGCAACATACTTTTTAAAAAATCTTCCGCACATTCAAATATCGTACAAATAGGAAATTTATGGTGTATTTATTCTTAATTTGTTAGTTTTAAATCTTCGAAAGTTTTGAACGGTACCGCTAATAGTGCAATTTTTTAGACCACAGCCAAACGAATTGCCGCGAGTAGGGGAGAAAAAAGCGCGAAGGCAGAGGAAGCCCCTCCCTTTACCGTAAGCACGTAAGGGAGCTGTTCTGCGCCAAGTAATGGAATAACAGCCAGCTGTGGTACACCAAGAAAGGAAAAGAGAGAATTCTCGGAGTGATACAACTTAGCAAAGTTGTAAAACGGCCGGTGTAGGCTTCCCAGTGCTATCAGGATAGGTGCGAGCGAACTATAGTAGTGTTCAAGATTTTTTTTTTTTTATTCATTTATGTTAAATATATTGTTTTTCTTTTCATTTTCGCTATCATTTCTTGTAAATGATTCTGAATACTTTTCAAATATAATACCATTAACCTCACTTACAATGACATATGCAAAAAGGGTAATGTCTTCCTTCCCCTTGAATCCTTACTGTCATCAGTTTAAAGATCAGAACATTGCATCCCTGCATTGGTCTTTGTCAGGAGGAAGCAACTTACGTTACAGAATGTGTTGTTTAGATCGATATGGGTAGTATTTTTTTGAGGTACCTTCTAGCAAAGAAAGACACAGCACAGAAGGAGAATCTTTGTAATAATTTGAGAAAATGGATTGAGCAGTATTCAAGACTTTTTGAAGGGGATTGGTTCACTGTCCAAATAAGGTCGATAAAGGAATTGAAGGATGTATTATCTTTCTTTTTGAAAAGATTTTGTATGCACTCCATTAGCATGTTTTATCGAACATGAACTCAAATATACAAAATGTTGAAGTGTCTCATTTTTTATGTACCACAAATTGAATTTTTTGGCTAAAACTGTTTATATTCATATTGTACAATATGTTTTATATTTTTATGTATGCTTTCATCGTTTTAATATTCCTTTAGAATTGTTGTCATGGATTCTGGTATGATAGTTGAAGTTGGAAGCCCTGCGGAATTATTTCAGAACAAAAATTCTCAGTTCTTTGACATGTCAAGAAAAGCTGGACTTGTTTAAACTGTTCCTACTACTTTATTTATTTTGTAAACAACTTTTTATTTGTGTATCATTTGTGATATTTTATTTATTGTTAAAACTAATTAAACTATTTTTATTTAGATATACTTATTTGCATCATCATTTCTGGGAAATTTTCATTATTGACACTGAATTTGGCACTAAAATGCAGATCTGGGACCTTGTTTAATTTGCAAATCGAAAGAAATTATGGATCAGAAAACTGAACTGCTTGTTTATTAACCCATTTGTGCTAAGATATTTTTGCGACTTTCTTCGATTTTTGCTAGTACCGTCAATAATAGATAAATTTCTTATGTTAACTTCTTGAACAGGGGATGATTTCTTTTAAAATCATTATGTATAAAAAGTGAAATGTCAACATCCTACTTGGTCATCTTAAAATATTTTGTGGAGTTGAGGTTCAATACTCATGAATAAAGGCTAAGAAAAATAAATAACATTTTTGACTTATAGTATAAATGCCGTCTCAAAAAAGTGACACTCAATATATATGTGTTAAATGTTTTGGTGGCAACAATTGTAATAATTATTATCTGCCAGTATCCCAATTTCAGTCTTATTCCAGAGCTATAAAAGTGAAAATTTACTTACATTTTAAATTAATTTTTTTATCTAGAAAATCAATTGAGAAAACTTTATTGACAGGTTCAGATATGAATGAAAATAATGCAAAGCCATTAAAGTACAAGTCAAAAAATAATATCTTGACAAAGAAAGAAATGTTTCTGAAAAAGTAATTAATTCTTTTACATTCTTTATCAACTTAATTAATTTCATCTAATTTTTAATAAAGACTAGTGATTAATGAATAAAGATTACTAATTGTAATTATTATTAATTTATTAATCAATAAAGCATTGTTTTACTCATTTTTTTTTGGGGGGGGGGGTTGCAAGTTAGAAGTGCTTTTAATAAGGATATGTACTGCCCTTTTTTAAAACCTTTTCACCCTGTCTGTTTTCCTACTTAGAATGAGCTCTGGTGTAGAATCGTGGTAGAACCTTCAATTATGGTCCGGGTGCCGTTTACACAGTATTGCAAAAATGTACGGATTTTAAAAATAATAATCAGCTTTTTTTGCATATACAAAACTATTATGTGCATATTTTTTGCATGAGGTTCAACAGAATTAGCGTAAATTATGCAAAAATCTGCATAAACATGATCCCTGTACAAAGCATTAATAAAAAATAAATAATAACTTTTACTAAAAGGGAGATATTTAATTTAAAATAAAAGGTCGGACTTGCATTAAAATATTAAAAGGTTAAAAACACATTAAAATTTGACGGGTAGCAGCTTTCAATGGTGGCCACCACTTTCTTCAGCCCCTGTTTCAGACTGCTCTGCTCTCTTCCTAAAGACTGCGCTTCATCCCGGATCGATTAGCGCATGTGTCATGTCGTTTATAGCGCCATCTGTAGTTATGATCTGCAAGGCTTCCATGTTAAGTACGTAATAGTTATTTTTATAATTGACGAGTTTGTGACTGACATTAAAGTTGATTTCTATGGGGTGTTCTTGAGCTATTTTAGAAAGTGCAGTGCTGGGTTTATTGAATTTAATATCGCTGTAGTGTTTCTTTTTTCTGTCTAATTTTTCTTTTAGTTATACCAATGTAGCATCCTGACTTATTTGAATTATGAAAAGTAAAGTTTATTTTATATATGCCGGCGGTTTCATTAGGATGAATGGGGTCTTTATCGCTGCGAATTCGTTTGAAAATAGTTTGATTAGGTTTTATTGGTATTTTGATGTTTTTCTTAGCGGCTTCATTTGTTATTTTTAATGAGTCTCCCCTGCAGTAAAGAATGGCGTTGGTAAATTTCTGTTTTGCTTTAAGATGGTTGTTAATTTTTTCAAGTTTTTTTATTCGATTTTTAAAACTATTTTTGACGACGGATTTTGGGTAGCCTGCGTTTTTACATTGAGTTTTAATAAATTGTAGTTCATCATTGAGGCGATTTTCATCGGAGCATACTATAATGGCGCGATTGACATAAGAACGGATGGCGGCAATTTTAAATTTGTAAGAAGTTTTTGAATTAAAGTTTACTGTTTCATTATTGTTTGTGGCCTTTCTAAAAACGGTTGAATAGATATTTTTTGTATCTCTATTGATTTTAACGTCGAGCAAGTTTATACTAGCATTCTCTTCTATTTCCATGGTGAATTGGATATTTTGGTCTATTGCATTGATTTCTTTGAGGATACTTTCAGTTTCATTTTTATTAATTATTGCAAAGACATTGTCGACATATCAAAACCATGTATTTATGCGATTAGATAATTTATCAAAGATGACCCTCTCCACTAGCCGCATTGGAACATAACATGGAAGCCCTGCAGATCATAACTACAGATGGGTCTGAAACAGGGGCTGAAGAAGTTGGTGGCCGCCACTGAAAGCTGCTACCCATTGGATTTTAATGTGTTTTTAACCTTTTAATATTTTAGGGAGATATTTATTTTTAGGTACAAAACAAAGCCAAGCTATTTGCTACAGATTTAGAGCATATATTAAGAATTTATATTCCTAAGTGTATAACTATTGCTCTTATCATTGTAATCCCCCCTCCCCCAGGGGCGTAGCCAAGGGGAGGGGTTAGGAGGGTCATAACCCTCTCCCCCCCCCCCATGAGGAATTTTTTGCCATACAAATTTTATATTCTTCACTGCCTTATCACACTCATATGCATATATGTGAATTGCAGTAGTCGTAACCTCCCCCCATGAAAAATTTCTGGCTATGCCCCTGCCCTCCCCTAATTCCTTTATATCCCCTTTCTTCTCCTATAAAAAGCAGCAATCAATCTTGTCTGCTTATACATTCTTGGAACTGCTAACTACAGAAGCAGTTTTTTTTTTTTTTCCCTTTGAAAATTTTGCATTTGGAGCTATATCAAAATCTGTTCTTAGTGTCATTTTTCTCTAGCTATGTTCCATATGTTTAATGAAATGAAATGAAAACAATACTGGAGGTTAAATTATAAAATATATAAAAAACTTTGTGAAAAAAAACACACATAAAATGTTACTTATAAGACGTTACGATCGTTTCAACCAAAAAATTCTTTCGGCCTTCATCAGACAAAGCCCTTCATCTCACTGTGTCCCTTTTCTTGTTTATATGTGGCAACATGCTTGTTTATTTATTTTTTTCAGTTCCTTCTGCTCAGTACATACAATGTTCTGTAATTTAGTTACTAAATGCTATGAATAATATTTTGTTTTCAGTTTTAGTGTTTGAAGATAAATATACATGCTATTGCTATATAAATGATGCCATAAGCTTAAAATTCCCAACCATTTATATATTTCTTAATCATCATCAACTTGCACCTTGCGGTAGTCACTTAAAAATAGATTTTCTTAATTTTTTTTTCAATTATCCCTATGTTATCTATTATTGCCACTCTCTCCGTCCTACCTTGCCAATTATCATATTGCTAAGACTTATCAAAATTGAAGCAAGCATAGCTTTTTAATGACTTAGGGGGGGGTTACCACCAAGCAAAACAAAACATAAAACACATACTGTTTTCTTTTATGCTATGTGAAAAAGAGAATGAGATATTTTTATAAAGCTGGAATTCATAAATACTATAATTTTACCTATTAAAGCTAGTACAAGCAAAACGGATACTACTAACTATGCGCATACTTATTATAGCCAATGTGCTAAACATTGCGGTAAGTACTGGCTCCTAAATGAAATTGATTTAGGAGCCAGTGGCCACTAGGGAAAAATGGGAATCTTCAGCATGAGTCACAACAGGCTCAGATGAGAAATGTCCATTGTTACATCTGTGTAATAAAAGAGAGAACAGCTTACAATACAAAATGGAAAAGAATATTTAATTCAAAAATGGCAATTGAAATGCTCACTACTGTATAGTCACGCTTTTATTAAATAAACACTAAAAAATTTAATACTCATTCAACACTTTTTTGTATTCTTTCATATTGTATAAGTAACAATTCATAAACTTTTGATATTTTCGGTGCTTCAAACTTTCTGTAGGGGGGGGGAAGTTTCACGGTTTTCAGTGCTTTACAAAAATTATCATATTTCTAAGACCTCAAAATTGAAGCAGGCATAGCTTTTTAATGACTTTACCACCTAGCAAAACAAAACGTAAAACACATACTGTTTGCTTTTATGCTATGTGAAAAAGAGAATGAGATATTTTTGTAAAGCTGGAATTCCTAAAGATTATAATTTTACCATAGAATTTAGTTTAAGTACATATTTGCTTGTACAGAGAATCGGATAAATTAAAAAAATATTTTTGCCATTTAAAATTTACCTAATAATTATGTTAATTATACAAAATTAGAATTGCACCATCTCTGTGACGTAATTTCATCTTAATATCAAACACTGACACTTGGATTAAATCATGTGAAACAACACACTTCCTCAAACAGTTTTCTAAATTCTACTTTTAACAAAATGCATAGAAATTAATGTTGTTGTTTTTTTATCATCTTCACAGTGAAGGGTAAAAATATGATTTTAAGGTCCCTCGTATAAGCTACTATTACAATGAAAGGAAAATAATCAGAACTATTATTTGAGAAAATTTCAAAATTAAAAGATCAACTAAATCCATTAAATGTTTACAAATCCATAACTGATAGCAAACTCCTCTTTTTTTTTTTAACATTGCTTTTAAGGTTAATATATAATTACACAAAATTTTTATAAACACATACACAGACTATTAGACATTGTATTGAACATGAACAACACACATATTGAACATCTCAACCTGTCTAGTTTTATCAAGATATTTTAATATGTTATGATTTACTGAGTTTTGTAGTTACAGCATTTTTTTCTGTCTGCGTAAATACCTTACATTGTACATAGTTTGTTCAACTGATTTAAGGATTAAATTTGTTATTGGAAGAACATCTTGTGCATAGTAAATTTCTGAGATTATAAGTAATAGTGTTGATGTGTTGGTATGAGACACTTATATTTTTTTTATTGAACATTTTTTTTTTACCAAGTATAATTTTGGTAAAAATTTAATTAAACAGTGCAAGACACAATGAATAACGAAAGAGTAATTTTTAAATGAAAACAGTTTAATTTTAAAAAAATAATGCTATTTTACTGAAGAACAAAAAGATTCCTGTTTTCAATGAAACAAACAATGAAAAATTTTGAAACAAAGTTTGACGACACTTCTTCACATTATTTTCTTTCATGGGGACACTTATTTAAAATATATACCAAAGTCTATTTTCTTAGAGGTGCAAAATTTTGCACCTGGTTTGTTGCTCTGCCTAAAATAAATGCCATCTTCAAAATACTTTTCATTAACCCTTTGTAACATCCGAGAAGAAGGAAAAGGTCCATAAATTTTAGCAGCTTCTGAGTCTTCCCACTTGAATTCCCCCATAACTTCATCATCAGGGTTTACATTACCTGTGGAATAGAATTTTTTTTTTTTTAAATCCATATTAAAATGTTAAATTTATATTTTACTTATCATTTGTTACAATAATTATACATTTCATTTGTAAGTGAAAGTGAGAAATTTCTAATAAATTTCTT
>JAWZYV010002056.1:600000-750430 GCA_038373885.1 Cheiracanthium punctorium
TATTAAATAGGTAAATTATTTGAAAGAATATAGATGAAACATGAAATATAAAATCACAAGTTTAAATTTTAATCAAACTCACAAAACATGAAGATATGAAGAGTGTAGATACAAAATTTGCACACTCCACTTTTTCATGTTTTTAGGGGAAAATGAAAACAACTAATAATTACTATATAACATGACATATTGGCACGATTTTTTTGTGATATATTTGTTGCCATAACAACTGTTAGGGAAGTAGCTGTATTAATTAAAGTTATACCTGTCTCGCTACGTCTTTAATCGTTTGACATGTACTTTTAATATTGTTTACTTTCGTATCGGCAAGTTGCTGACTTGTTTCTGCCGCCTGTATGCACCTTCTATTCTCATTGGCCGAAATGCATGGCGTCACGCTTGCGTCATGGCAAACGTTCGGTTCCCGCCGGTTTGGTGCATTCGTTTTTCTCCTTGGTTCCTTTTAGCATTCATCTTTCATATCCGAAAACGGAGTATGTAAATTTTTTATGTTTAAAAGGAAGATGTGACCGACGGTCTTGGCCCTTTTCTGATGTATGTTGTTGCAGACAGTCGTGTGGACTGTCCTGTGAGGAGCAGTTGCTCTCCTTTTGATTTATTTATCAGTATTTTTAATAAAAAGCTTTTATCTAAAACTTGTCTGGTTAAATGCAGGAATTTATACTGCCAATTCTTTTACTCTGCTAAATGTTAGATGACAGAAGTGTCAGTTTTTAAACCTGCGTTGGGTAATTCTTTTAAAACTCAATTCTGTAGTCTAACAGAAGAACAACTATTTTCACATAGTCCTAAACCTATTATAATTCTGGCAAAGCTAGAATTTAAATTTAAGTATGGCAAAAAATGCGAGTTTTGGAGCAAACTTTTATAGGTAATGATAATAACTACAGTGAAAAATGTTTAGCATGAAACTGAGGGGATCAATTTTTTTTTTTTTTTTTTTTTTTGTGTGTGTGTGTGTGTGTAAAAAGATTCGTAAAAGAAAAAAACAAAACTCACCAATATTTTCGATGTTCTTATACTTTATATCAACTTCCTGTGAAACAAGTAGGTTGCATCCAATGGGATGAAAAGCAAGTATAAAAAATAATATTTTGGGGGAGAAAAAATCAGTTATCTTTTTCTGAAATGTATTTTTCAGCACCATATTGTCCATAAATTGTTCACGATCATCGATCATTTTATTCATGTCTCTATTTGAATGCGCATCTAAATAACTGCACACACTGTTAATCATTTTCAGCACTTCTGAACTAGAGCAGATGGGAACTGCTTCGTTGAATCTGCCATTGATAAGGTTGAATCTGCTCAGATTCGCCATTGGAATCCACAGAATCTTTTGGATTTTGAACGATCTCCAAAATCTCTTTTTCTGTTATAATCAGTGCGGTAGACACATCATTATCAACTGAAATATATTCATTTATTGATATTGTTGGGCAGTCCAGTAATTCAGAGACTTTCTCAAATATTTCGTTAAATGTTAGCACACTCTCAATGTCGGCTGATTCTTGAAGTAATAAAGAATTTGTTATTTTGGAGAATCCCGCATGGCATAAACAATGGTCATAGGTTTCACTGAATTCCACGCTGAGCGCAACATATATAACGTATCCAATACACTAATGGAGAAATCTTCTTTTGCTTTGATTGTGACTACTGTAATTTATGGAAGAAACACCGCAGCGGGCGTAAACGCCGCACCCACGAAAATGAGCTTAGTTAGCTAGAAAATCATCAGAAACGCCGCAGCCGCGATCGTTGGTGGGGGGGGAGGAGGGGGGTGATCGTGGTTAGAAGAAGTCAATGCCAGATAAAATAATTTCGTAATTAACAAAAAATAAATAAATAAAAAATATGTTGCATTACTTATTAGACCTAATTTATTAGAAAAGCTATTAAGTTGATCGGATATATTTCGGGAGAAATTGGATAAACGGTAAAAAAAAAAAAATCCCCTTTTTTCTCCCCCTTCCCATAGAATGTTTCAAAGTATTTACCGCTATTTTACGAAGCTTACGATTTCTATTTTCAAATAATCAGATATCAATGTTTATATTCACAAACGCGAATTTATAGAAATAAAAAAATAAGTTCTAAAAACCTTCTTGCATCCGCACAAAGTTCGGACAGACTACCAGGCGCCATTAAAATCAAAACAGCAATTGATGTGTGAGAAGAGGCTCCAGTTAAAAGTAAACATTTTCCCCCCGCGGATGGCCAGCTGTTGATTACGTAATGAGCTTGCTTCAGCAAATTGTTGTTTTAAACTGAATGTTGTGTAACAACACTTGATCGTTCTATTTATTTATTATTTTTGATATTTATAACATTGGGATTTATTTTAAAAGCACTCAGCATTTCTTGAGCATACCAATTAGTTGGCAGTGTTTATTCGATAGAGTTTTCCTGCACAGGGCGCAAAGCCGCACGGCGAAAAAAAAAAAAAAAAAATTAACTTTTAGATTAACTTTATTTATTTTATTTTTTTGGAGGGGGGGAGGGTTTAACTCGCACCAGGCGCAACATAGACTAATTTTGGCTGAAATTCAGTATTTTAAGAACAATAGAGGTTTATGTGAAAAACAGGTGCATTTAATAGAGGGTAGTGCACTTTTGCGGTATTTTACAGAACTTTAACCCTTCAAAATATATATTCAAAACTTCATTAAAATTTAATTATCGTTCTAAAATGTAGATGTAAAAGATTTACTTCTATTTTTTTTTTCTTTTTACTTAATTGAGGAGACATCAATTGGATGTATGAAGCCATCCACTTCAGAGCACCGGACATGGACCCATCTCAGGGCGCTCCGACTTTCTCCAAAACTGGATCAAAGATCAAACCTCTTTTCTATGGGGGTAGGTTCGCATTCTGATTCGCTACGCTGTGATCTGTGCACGCTAAAGAGTACGTGTCGGTAGTGGCACCATCTTTTGAGAAAATTATCACTAAATGAATTTTTCGATTTTTCGTTGAAGATCGGCTAAAAAAAATTAAAAATATCGTAAACGCCGCACCTGGTAGAAACGCCGCAGCGTTTCTTCCATAAATTACAGTAAATATTTTCAAAGCAATTGCTTTCAATAATTGAATTTCAAATTTTGTATAATGCCTTGATCACATGGTTGTAAAACACTTGTAGTATTCGGGGGCAAAAATATAAGCTTTATAGCTTTTAATTCAATATGAGGTTATATGCTGGACAGCTATCAATAATAAGTATGACTTTACACTTTTCTCGTAAGAATCACTTATCCAAATGATAATCCAATCACTGAACACAGTGGCCACCATCCATGCTTTTTTTTTTTGCTGCGTATTCAACAGGTAATGAATGTTCTCACATTTTTAAGACACCATGGTTTTAAACTTTTTCCAATCATGAAGGGTAGTTTTTTAGACACATTCGAATTGCATCCAACCAATATTGTAACTCTGGAGATTTCTCCTCCTGCGCACAACTGTCCTTTAAATGATATTTATTGGGTAAACAGTTGTAAAATAAGCCAGTTTCATTGGCATTAAAGACGTCTTTTGGTTCATATTCTTCAAGTATTGAAGGCAATGTAGAATGCAACCAATCTACAGTCATAGTTGACAAAATGTTATTTGCGTCACCATAAACATTTTTAACACAATACCGTTTCTTTTTTTGAAAAGCTACAGCCAGCCTGGATTTGTTGAAAATTTGATACTCATTTGTTTTGCCAGTTAGTTCATCTGCTTTTTCCAGTAATAAAGGTCCTGAAATAGGAGAATACTGTGATCCAGCTTGTTTAAACCAAATAAGAACAACTGTCTCTAAATCTTCGTGCTTAGCTGTTCTCATCAGTTTTCTCTCCAGCTCAAACATTGATGTGATTTGAACTCAACTTTTTATTATAATAAGGTAGAATTGGCAATTCCAAACTTTTTGCAGATTTCTGCAGTCCTCCATTTCTCATTAACTACATTAAGCCGCTCTATCTTCCTTTTAAGCGAAATGGCCATTTGTTTTCATACCGATTTCTCTGCTATTGTGCTCATAAAACATAAGCTAAATTACAAGAAACACGAAATTCACTGATTTTCACCAGTTGTACCACAAAATTCACCACGTTCAACTCAAACCAACTGACTCTGGAAATGAACTAAAGAACAAGAATGTGTTTTCCTGAAATGCGTGGGAATTTCTTTTCACCAAACTCCCTTCATTTCTTCTTCATAGGAAAAAGAAAAACAAGCCTATGAGAACACCTAAAGTGCATTCCCACAATCAGCGATTCTTTGGTACAGATAAAAATGCTATTCATTAGGGGGAGGGGGAGAGACCTGATGGATGATACTATTGATACTTCTAGGATGACCAAAGGAAGAGAAACCAGTTCCCAGAATTTAAGTAATTCCAGAAAAACGTTCTAGTAACTTGTCGCAAATATCCCACTGAAGACTAAAAATGAACTTTTTTCATGTTAAAAGATTTTTGTTTCGTGTTAAAAGAACAAAAATGAATTTAACTGCATATTTCAGTCTGGACCTTGTGTCATTTTGAGTTAACTGATTTTTCATGTTAAACGTATTTCACTGTATATAGAAAACTATCCCATGATCCTTTGCAAGCCTCCTTGAATGGTTGAATTTGGAGAGGGTGAGTTTTGCAGCAAAAAAGTTATTGGATAATATGAATTATGCATCAATTGAGATTTTCAGCTTTCTTTTTTCCCCAACATTAATATGTTCATTATGATCCAAATTACTGTTACAGTTTGATTTGATTTAAAAAGACAAACACGGTGATGTGAATAACTCAAAACCTTAGAAAGTGGATAACGTTACTGTAACAGCGTGGCTGAGTGACGTCTCGGCGTCTTATTTGACGAATGACCATACAACACAATTGTATTGTTAACTCTTGATTAAATGTTTATATTTACAACTCTATGTACACAGGAGGCCCTCAGCGGCCATAAAAACAGGTCAAAGGATTATTTTACAAGGATATGACTTTGCAAGTCACAGGAACTCGACCTCCGAGTCGAAAGTTCCACGCTCTTCTCCCTCGTGTTTTTAGATCTTCTCCTTCCAGCCGGTGCCCCTTGTGCCTGCCCTCTGGCGGGGAGCGGTAAACACTACAGTTACTTCTGCATTTGCACCATTAATTAAAGATCAAAATGTGAGTTTTGCTGAAAAACAGTTATTGGATAGTATGAATTATGCACCAATTGAGATTTTCAGTCCCCCCCCCCCCCCCCCCCCGCATTAACATGTTTATTATGATCCAAATTACTGTTATTGATTTGCTTTAAAAAGACGAATGTGGTGATGTGAATAACTCAAAACCTTAAAAAGTGGATAATGTTACTTTTGCATCTGCACCATTAATTACAGGTCAAAATTCACTCACCACTCGCTATGTGGCGACTGCATTTTTGGAAGTGGAGACTGCAAATTCATGTACCAGTTTCCACAATCTATTTCTCCCTCTTTTCTTTTTCACGGATGTTTTAAAAGATTTTATGAATTGAAAATAAATTAGAAACAGGATACATTCAATTATTGTTCTTGACAGCAGGCAACAGAATTCATAAGATCAATTTTGGCATGGGGGGAAGGGGAGCAGTGGGACTGTATCATTCGTACAAGGGATTAGTATGATCTGACCAATAATAAGCAAAAATGATAATCTACTTACTTATATAAACAACAAATATATCTTGATTCTCATTTTACAAAATCTGCACAGATTTGGGCAAAAACTAGCCTCAAAATTATTAAATAATGAGTCAGCTGTCATGTAACATTACAGCACATTTGTATTTTCTTGATTTTTGAGACAATTTCAAAACTCCACTCTTTCACTTTAACAAAACATTCTGTTTCCTTGGTTTTACAATACAAAGTACTTCTCCACTCTTTAGTCTCTACTGCCTTTTTTAGGAAGTGTAGGAGGATTGGGGCTTCTAGATCAGCGATTCCCAACATTTTAATGTTTTTGATTTTAAATTAATATATATAATTTATATAAATTAGAGTATTATACAATTATACAATTTAACTGAAAAAACAAAATATATATATATCAAATGAAACAAAAGTTTTGCGTTGTCACAAACACTACAAATGCTTCATATATAAATATTAGCAGCTCTTAAAGATGGCATGGCAACACAGAATACAAATTACACGACTATAAATAAAATACATTTGAAGGGTTTATTGCAAAAAAAGAGGTAGCTCAAACTACTCAAATTTGCAAGAAAACTGTAAAAAGCATTTGGAAATTCAACATAAACTAATAAGACAGGCAGGCAGCACTACCTCACAACTAACACAAGAACTAACAATTGGAGTTAATCCATTTAATACCAAATGAAAGATTTTTTTACTGCAAAATAGTGCATGTAACTTTAAACCCCTTTAGGGTAGAACTACCTCCTTTTTGCAGTATACCCTTCACTTTTTAGAACAGAAATTTTAAATTTATCAAAATCTTACTTAAATGCCACTATAATAGCATTTTTTTCTTGCAATTTAGCTTTTATTTGATGAGCAAAACAATGGAGGGCAATATTTGCAAAATGACACTTATCAGCTGATACTATTTCTACACCTTTTGTACTAAAAAGAACTTGAATATAAGCTATAAGTTCTGAAAGAAAGCCATAGCCCATAAAATGAGCTACTCTCTTCAGTTGTGGGCACTGTAAAAACAAGAGAGATATTAAAATATTATTAGATTAAAAAGAGAATTATATAATTAAAAATAAAAATATGCATAAAACTAACCTTAGATAGCTGGTATAAATGAACTGCTTGGGCAAACTGACCATTAAATAATTGAGTATCAGCAGCAATTTCATAGAGTTTGTGTAAATCTAAGCCCAACATTACCCCAAGTTTTTCAGCTAATGGCAAATCATTCGGAGTTGCAGTCAAGCTCAAAAAGAGCTCTTCAGGGGAGGTTCTGAAAACAAAATATTTTAAATTATATTTCAAACCAATAGAATAACGTACATTTCAGCAGATATAACATAATGTAAGATACACAAAGAAGAGGCACCAAAATTTGAAGTTATTTTATAGGAGAGATATAAAAAATTGAAATTTACACTTACAGTACAAATTATTTGAACAAAACACAAGCTACAATAAAACTTGTTAAAAGTACATGCAAGTTCACAATTTAGCATGTGCTTCTATAGGCAGTGCTGCCATAAGCAAGAAAATAAAATAAATTCAAACACTATTTATAATTTGGGTTTCTCTTATAGGAAAAATATACCAGGTGTTTCAAAATAATGTTACAGCGATTATCTTTTAAACCATAATTGACAGAAACATATTTTCAATTAGAAAAGTTTGTCAAATTAAGAGTAGAATTCAGAAATGAATTTTTTTACTCGCGGCTGTATGCATATTAAAATACGAAATTTCATTTTTATACAGTCCCTCCTTCCTATCAATTTTATTTAGAAAAATGTTGCTCTTTGTCTAAGAAAACTAATTTTAAAAAATACCATGTCTGTAAGTGAGATAGTTAGCCAGAAATCTAATGTTAAAAATGGAGAGTAACACCACATGACCTACTGCACTGACATTGGTTTTCATGTGAAAAAATCTTTACTTTAGGGGACCAACTATGAGTTGATAAATGTTAAATAAAATCCCAAAGTTGCGAATGGCAATTAAACGCATTCAAACATGTGAAATTAACTGGTACAATTTTACCTGAATGGATCAGTACTGCATTATGAAATTAGCAAAGATTTAGTGCTTTAGCAGAGTCATCGAGTAATTACATCATGCTGATAGAGGAAAGAATTTTAAAGTGTAAAAGAAAATGACAAAATAATGGTGTGGTAACTTTCAATAGAAATTGTCAAATGTCATTCTAGCTAAACTAAGATTTGAGAAGTCAACTGTGTCTACTGAATGACTATTAACATAAATTAACTTCATTTGAAAAGTAAATACATTTTTCTCACTTTTGAGACAACCCCTTAGTGCTTGGCAAGAAATGCCAAACTTTTCAAATCGCAATAGCTCACAAACTATTTTACAGAGACACAGGATTTTTTAAATTAATTTTCTTAGACGAAGAGCAACATTATTTTAAATATAAATAAATATGAATGGAGGGACCGTGTAAAAATTAAATTTTGTATTTTTTAATAAGTATACAGCCCCTAGTAAAATTTACTAATTAAAATTTACTATTACATAATTTACTTTATAATATATAATTATATATGTGTGTGTGTGTTTGGTAATATCCTTATCCTCCAACAAAGCCTGATCAAGACAACTATGGGCCCTAGCCAGAAGAAAAAAATTGGGCACCTTGCAATAAGCTCCCCTTTAAAAAAAAAAAAAAAAAAGGATTATGATAGGTTTATACTGAAAGTTTTAAATATCTTTTCCCTTCCAAACAAAAATTTTATTTTAAATAATCTGATATAAATGAATATAATTACATAATGTCAAAGAAACAGATAGTTAAACGTTAACATAAAAATGTAACATAACATTGTAATGCTATATCGCAGTTGCTAACATGTACGGAATAAAAACACTTTTTGTAAACTGTCATTTTCATAAATATTTCTTAAAATAACAAATAATTAAAAAATTTTGCTATTTTTTAACATTAAAAATACTCTTTACAAAATGTGGTTAGTTATTTTCCTACATATTGGCATGCTGTATTAACTACAGAGCATTTCAAAGAATTAAAAATAAGTTTAAATTAATTTATACAAATGTAAATTTGAATTCTTTTCATTGTTCATACCTTATAATTAAAAAATCATTTAACTTTTGAAATTTTTTATCCTTTGTAATTTTATTGTAAAATTATAAAAGTGTGAGATGCAAGATTTTGGGCCCTAAAATCTGTGGGCCCTGGGCAGTTGCCCTGTTTGCCCTGCCAGTAATATTGCACTGTCGACCAATACAACTATTTTTTAATCAATAGTGTTAATTCAAAAATAGATACCCAGGTAAATACCACAAAAAATAAATACTGGGTATTTTACATCACTGCTCCTAATTGTATTCACTGGGAGGGGAGTCTGTAGTGCCTTCCATAATGATTGCTAAAAACTATTTATATTTTGTGAAGAGGCAACACCCATATTGTTCCATCTGGACAAAAATTAGTGTAAAAAAATACAGTATTAATTGGCTCCTTTTATCAAGTTTGTTAATCCTCATTTATTTAAGTGATTAAAGATTTTTAAAAGTAAAATTTCAGTAGTTTTACAATACACTTCAATATTAATAATTTTTTGCAAGATGATTACACGTATGCGCATTCGTTGACCTTTGTCGTGAATTTCATGTGGCTGCGTAAATTCATTGCTTATCCAGAAAAGGTTAAAATCTTTAGACATTTTTTAATAATCTACACAATCTCTGACTTTGTGACACAGGATGGGTATTTTAATTATAATTAAAAAAATAAGATTATTTTTTTTAATTATGTAGATATTATATCATTGGAAAGAGTATTAGATACCAAACATCTTATCAACTTGCAATTTTTTTCTCCCTTTCATTATTTGATGTATCTGCAGCTGAAATTCATTAAAACTGTCTGCAACTCTCACCAGAACTGGGTCATTGTTGCTATACTTTACACAGAAGACAGAGAAAAAGCAATTCTTCATTCTCCTGCCAATAGCATTTTATACTACTAAACCTAACATTTCTGTTTGGAAAAGGATAAAAATGTAAGCAGCCAGCCGTAGGATTTTGATTTCAATGTGAACTAGCTGGAACCCGTCGAATTCGACGGTCACTTTATTGACTGTAATATTCAAAAATAAATGGAAACGATCAAGAATGTCATCAAGGTCTTGAACAAAACTAACAGAAAAAAATCAAAGAGCGACGCGGACGGAACATGACTTGTGACAGAAAGTAAACAACAGGTTTCACGCCAATTCTTAGCAACTGTACAATAACGATGAAATGATTGAAATCTTTAAAATTTGTTTTTAACTATCTTTATTAAGTAAAAAAAAAAAGAAGAGTACATATTAAATGACGAATGAGTAAATACAGTTACAAATTCTAATTGAGCATTTCGTTGAAGACGATATTTTGGGTAAAGTCATCGACCATGAAACGTCCAGGTGAATTCTCTTAAATGATCTTGACTGCCACAGCATTCTTTGATCTAACCATTGAAAGAGTGACATACAACATTCCATGAGAAAATACGGGAGCAGAAAGGTAAACGCCAAAAGTATGAAGCAAAAATAGTGAAAAATTTCGGAATTCTGCAAGAGACAAAAAAGTCTGATCCACCAAATGGCGATCGCGTGCTCCCTGCTTTATTTGCCTTTTCTCAAGCTACCCTGGATGGTAAAGATCCAGTATCAGACAGAAAACTGCAAAATTAAAGAAATAAAAGATAAATCGCTAACTAAAGATGGAGTTTATAACTGCCGTCAATGTCGTTAACAAACCACAATGTATTTGTATGGAGAAAAGTTTGAAAAGAATCTGAAACACACAATCTTACAATCTTCGCCAAGCATATTCCAACTATACTTCACAATTTTAAATACTGTTCGGAATGAGCATCATAATCCATGAGTGTGCTATATTTGTCTTTCTCGTTGCATAAAAAACATCTTTGGAATTAATATCTATATTAAATTTGCCTACTAAAGCTATTTTACAACCATCGCCAGGCATGGTTCGGTTTTTAAGTTTTTTTGCCGCAAACGTGGCGATCAATTATCAAAAATCGCAAACCTTGTCAGACTTATTCTCCCCTCCCCCCTTTCCGCGTTATGTGGTAAACACATTTATAAAGATTTCCACCATGACAGTTCATCTCTACAAAACCTGTCTACAAATCCTATCGACAGAATCGAGTAGACAAAGTCTGGGCGTGAACGAAATAGCACCCTAGTGCTAAAAAGCGATAAAGCGCTAAAATAAAGAAGGCTTTTTATGACAGCAAAATGTATTTAATAAACCACAATGTTATTTCTATGGCAAAAAATTGCACATTTGAAGTTCCGCTACGGAGCTTACGCATATCAATCGTTTACGTAAGATCGTTTTTTAGAACAACACATTTATTATCACTACACACTGTTGCCCCACAACATTTACAAACGGATGCAATTTTTAACAAATATTTTTCCAAATAAATCAAACCTTGTGGGGCTAACGCGTAAAAATATCGTCTGCCAACAATGGGGTTAATAAACCACAATGTTATTTCTATGGCAAAAATAAAAATATTGTCTGCGTTAATAAACCACAATGTTATTTCTATAGCGAAAATTTGCATCTTTGTTGTTCCGCCACGCCTAAACCGTTCGGCTTTTTCTGATTTTCTCTTTTGATGGCACATCTAGGGGCTGAGACCTTTCTTCAGACACCTCAACCGAGTTTTTACACCCAGCCGTTCTCTCGATTTGGTTGTCGAAAGAAAAACATGTTTCAAAATAATATATAGATAACTAAATCATAATTTTTAATTGTTTTTGCTAGATTTATTACACTGTTTTTAATTCATTTTAAAACTTTTCTTATTCTTATATTTCTAAAGTGTTCAAGGTTTGCTAGGTTATGTATGAATATTTTATTTTCTACCTAAGTTCAGTGGGTGTGTTTCATGTTATGGGATTTTATATTTCTCATTTAAATTTTAAAACAAATTCTTTAGCTGAGCTATTTTATCAGTGTAAAGCTTTTGTTTACAAATTTGTATTTCAAGATTCTGAGATGTTACTTTAGATCATGGATCTAATTTAAGCTGGTTTAATGTCATTTATTTTTCTATTGTCATATATTCATAGTTATGGATATAAATGAGAACACTCTAGCTAGAAAACGATGGCCAGTAAGAGAACAGAAGGTTCACAAAGTGCAATAGGATGCCATTAATGAGTTAGTTTTGCTATGAGTTTGATATCCCTCAGTAATGGTTGCAGGCATACTCTGCTAATAGTAATAATTAATACATTAAAATAACTATGTCTATAAGCAAGAAACACTGAATTTACCTCAGACGGCATTCCCACACTGAATCTTTCTGAACTAAAATGCAGCCTTCAAGATCAAGCTTTTTACATAAATAATTGTGAAAATTCTTTTTAATTTCCAAATTATTTTTACTACTTGCATCAACAGTATCACAATCTGCAGCAGATTTTTCTGAAAATTCAGGTGATTGAGACAAGTCTGCTACATTAGTAGCCCTTTCACTTGAATATAATTTGTTGTTTTTACGAGGATAAGAAACAACCACTTTATAGAGAGCTAATATTTCATCATTGAAAACAAATTTTTGCACTTCTGAATTTTGGGCATCTTTCTGAAAGGAAAAAAATACATTTAATTTATACTTCACAGTCTTTTGAGAATAAATATTTATAACAGCAGTAAATTTGTGAAATTCTTGCAACTTTTGCATGAGAATTTCTTGCAACTTTAAAAAAGATTCTTAAGAACATTTTAAAAAGCCAATATGTATTTATCAAAAGTACTTTCATTCCATTAAGGCAAAGTTTACATCACAATGATATCTAACTATAAAATAGTAACTTAAGTATATGAAACACAATCATTTAACTTTGCTCATATTAGAATTTTGTATTAAATATTATTGAATTATTAGGTTGTAACGAAAGTTTCCTGCCACCGCAAACTTCGTCAGCACACAAGTTCTCGTTGGCGTATTTGCTCATATTTTGTCAAACGATTTTTGGCATTTGGAAGAAAGAGGTTTACTTTATAACACTGTGTTGTGAAATCTGTAAAAAATATAGTTATCATTAAGTATAAGGTGTCTCAAATAGAACTATCCCTCTAGAGGATTAGAACCATCATTTACTTCCAGTTGTGTTGCAAAAAGTCAGCTACATAATATCAACAAATTATGAGCATAGCTTTAAGTACTATTGTTGTATCATGTGACACTGTGCAGGTTTGGTACCGAAAGTTCAAAAACAGTTATCTAAGGAGTTAGAAGTTAGTATTTCAGGCAGATATGGCAGAAAACTTTCGTTACAACCTGATAAAATATAATTTCAATGCTTAAAAGGCTGTGGATAAAAATAATCAATAAACATACTTTTTTAGTGTTTTCAGATGATATTTCTGAATATTTTCTGGAAAATATTTTCAATATATACTGAGGACTAGAAGTTGAAGAGCTTTGTACAGTTGTAAATATCAATTTGTCTGACAAAATTATGTTTTCACAGTCAGGAGGAATCTTGTAAGAAAACAAATGCATTTGATCTAAATCTCCTTCTAACACCTAGAATTAAAGAATAATAAACAAATAAACAAGAGAACTGTTAAAATTATAATTGTTTTGCAAAAATTTTCAATCCAAAAAATGTTTTTTTAAAATTAATTGGTTTTAAAAAAAATTCATAAAAAAATCAAACATTTGTTTAACTATCACCCTTTCTGGATATTGTGGCATACCCTTCCCCCTTTCAATGTTTGTGTACAAGAGAAGTGAGGGAACCCTTTCCTTCCCACAATGGATGAAACAAAATGTCGCTTGTGTGGTTTTGGCACCTGGTTTGGCAGAAACAAACCCCTTCTGGAGGTTGACAGATTGTGAATTAGAATGAAGAGAGAAAGACATCTTAGCACATCTTTTCAGTGAAAGCACGAGGCTGGTGCGAGAGCAGAGCACAGTCTGCCTGGTACATTTTGAAATTAACAAAAACTGTATATTTCATATTACAAATTGTAAATAGTTTTAATTTTTAGAGAAATCATTTGTACCCAAAATAATTTAATTAAATTAAAGTATTTTATGCACAGATGAATTTGATTTTAATTCCAGTTGAGAATTGCTACCCACCACTATGTAACAATATTTTTTAAATGTTTATGAGCATTACATCATTTTCAATTAATGTAACAAAAAACCAGAAAGAAAGAAACTATGGTATTAGACTGAATGGAATGCTATATTTTTTGATTGATTATTTCCAATTAAAAATCTGACTCCTACTAAATTTGAGGTCTAGATAATGGAATCACATTTTGTGGGAGACAAAGTGTGAATGACATTCTGAAAATTGGTCAGATTCTGAATAAACACTTCCTCTTTTACTAATTTATTTGTTACTTTTGTAACATTATCTAATTTTGTTTTACATTACTTAATTTTATTACCATGAATGTAACCTATGTTATTACTTATTATTAAATAAATACTTATCTGAGTGAATTTTATTATGAAAAATGAATGGATCACATTTTTTTTTTGTAAATATCTTTAAGAAAACTTTTGGTGCCGTGTTACATTCGGGCCAATACTATAAAAAATATTTTAATACTGTGATATTTTTTTTTTTTCATTATCAATGATTAATGTGGTGATTGAAACTGCATCAGTTTAATAAGTTTCATAATTCTTGGCTCAGTTTTTGATAGACAATTCTTATGCCATTTTGAAAATCCAATTTATTCTTGGCTTTTGTCTTAGTTGTAATAACCTTGTTAACACTGACAAATTTCTTATAATGCAAAAATATTTCATCTTCTAAAAATGTCCTGACTTCCATGCTATTGCAGCTTGTTTACAGCGACATGCTTAACATTACAGCCTCAGTTTTCATGCCAATACTTCCCACTAATATGTTTAGTTGGAAAACAATGATTCAAAATGACCATTGATTACATTGAAATGTTCCATCTTGCAGCTGAATATTGGATTAGGCTATTAGTTGTTTAATATAAATAAATGTATTCATTATTCAGCATTAAAGTCATTGCTGGATATCTTTCATCTTTGATCCTCTTGCCCACATTTATTTTCACTATTAGACTACAATGGTTATAATAATGGATACAAGCCTAGGGCAGTAAAATAGTTAAGTTTTTCAATTATAATAAACAATTATTAACATTTCACACTTACATTTAAGTTTTAAAACATAATTCTGCTTCCCAAATTTAATAACAAACAACCCCCTTATGGGTCCCAACCTACTGTTAAGGAAATCATGATCTAAAATCAAAAATCTCATTTTAACCAATCCATAAAGTAAGCAAATGAAAATGAAATGATATGGCAGCAAATACTTCTACAACAATTAAGGGAATAACTGTGAAGAAAGTGTTGAATAAGTTTTAAAAAAATGAGATGTACAATAAACATATTTCTATTAACTTTGTGTAGTCAATAAAGTATGTTTAAATTTTTTTACTGTATATATATTAGGTATAGAGTTTTCCTTCTGTTCCCTTCACCCATCCCCACCTCCCACCCCCCCCCACCCCAAAAAAAACAAAAAAATGTTAATACATTTTACCCCCCCCCCAAGGTGTAAAAAAAAATAATACATTCATGCTTCAAAGCTGAAAGTGCTTATTGAGTCAATTCTACTTGACTTTGACTCAAGTCTTATCTCCCCCCCCCCCCCAATTATCCCTCTTCAAAAACCTCTCTTCCAACACTCTGCCAGTCTTCAACTTCTAAAGTATATTTCAAACCATACATGACACATTTTATTACTAAAAGTGGCTTCACTGTAAGTATTTGAGAACATTCAATGAGCTTCAGACCCAGATTTCTTCATATTGCAGAAAAAAAAAAAAAAAAAAAAAAAAAAAAAAAATTACAGCCGCTCTACAATGATGAGAATTTGGCTTGTAAAGGGACATTTTCAATTGAGAATAACTTTATGATGCAGACACAAATAAATTAACATTTTTATACTATTTTGCTGACAGATGCCTTAAGTTTATTGCATGACTGTGTATTTTGACCATTACTGCTGAAGAAATCTATAAGAAAAGGGCAGAAGCAAAGCTTTACACCTAATGCATATGCATTAATGCAAATGCATATGCAATAAATGCATATTCAATAATGCAAAGAATGAACAGGGGTGCATTTTTTGGCGGTTCTGTCTCAACTATGTAAAACTAGCAATTGTTTAAAAATTAAATGTCTTTAGATGAAAATTAATATGTTTTTGGATGTTTGATTAATGGGAGAAATTTGATTTTTAATTTGAACGTTCACTCCTAGGATACAGTTTGAAATAAATTGCATCTCTTAAAAAAAAAATGTGATTAAAAATTAAAAGAATACATGTAACGACTCATACATTTAAATTTTAAAATAATTTTGTACCTTTTATGATTATGTTAGCTTAGTCAAAGTGTCTGCAATGAAAATAACTTAAAAAAATGATTATAAATTTCTTGGTGGACCAACAATACTCAAGAATGAACAGTGTGCAATCTTTGGTGTTTCTACCTGCACCAAGTAAAAGCAACTTACAAAAATTCTTATAAATTGATTGGTTGACGAACAATGCTAAAGAATGTACAAGATGCATTCTTTAGCATTTCTACCTGTACTAAGTAAAATTAGATCTTTACAAATTAAATGTCTTATGATAGATATTAAAATAATTACAAACAGGGCAATAATACTAATAAACAGCTATTTTCCTTCAGCATCACAGATAATCACAGGCAGAACAGTATATCTTCCAAAGCAATTAAACCCAACAACTTATGACTATTTTTTTTTAAATCTCCAAAGAGGAAGCTTACTGGTATTATTTTCTTCTAAAATATAATTGATCTTTCATTTCTCACAGTGTAATTTAATTGATGTCTTAATAAGAAAGAACAAGAATTACCAAAACAGGGATAATCTAGTCATCTGCAGATTCAGACAAGCCAATTTGCAACGAAAACAATAAAATATTCAAAAGCTCAAGTAAAAACTGATCACTGGCAATGGTGAAACTAGTAAGACACATCTGAACATGGAAGTAATTTTTATTTACATTTACATTTTGTAAAAAAAGTCAAAATGCAACATGTTCAGTGCTTATATTGGACACTCATGAAAGTTTCAGTAACATAGCAATAAAAGTATGAATGCTTCATTATTTAGTCATTAAGATTAAAATTCAAGTCTACAGAAGAATAATATTAATGCAGTAAAATTAGTGTTATTAAAAAAATATTATCCACTAAACTGATCAGCATTAAAAAATGCATACCTGAAGTAGACTAGAAGATGAATTGTATGCTGATACAAGGTTTCGGCCATCTCCGCACTGAGGAGTCAAAAATGTTCCACTTTCAAATTTTGACAAGTAATGAGGTCTTTGCTCTCCACTTTTTTCATCTATGAATTAAGAAATAAATGCGAATAAATGTTAGAACAAAAGTAGAGAATTAAAATAATTTTTCCCAGAAATTATGCAATCTCAATCCCTGAAGAAATATCCAATAATGCTTCAAATTGAGATTCAAAGTTCATATATGTTCCAGAATATAGTATCTTGAACAAAGGACTAATTACAAAAATATTTCCAAATATGTTTGACTAACAAATGAAATAGTTTCACATGATAGTCTGTCAACACATGTAAAACAATATTTTTACATTCATTTCTAAGGTTTATTACTAAAACTAAGAATGGACAATATTAGAATTTCAAAAGTCAATATTTAGGGCAATTTATATTGTGATATTAGTATTAATCAATATTTTTCAAATTTAATTTCAAATGCATGACTGCCCTTAATTCTTTTCAAGTCCCCATATTAAATACAGCAGTAATGAAACAAAAAGTGATAAATATGCTTAATAGCAAGCTTTTTCATGTAGCTTTTTCCCCAGATTTTGCAAAACTACTAATACCTCTATATTTTATATGTTTTTCCTTTACACACTTCTGCATAACCTGAGAATAAGAAAGATCCATACAGTTCTGCCTGCTTAGATGCTAAGTAGGCAGAAGGATAGTGAGGAGGGAAGGCGTTAGTGGATTTCAAATAATATCTGACCACATTTCTTATGTAATCAACAAAATATCAGTAAAAAAATTTTTAAAGAGAACAACATTTAAAAATTTTTTTACATTATTAATACCTAGCCTTTTTATTTGTTTTTTTTCTTTTAATCTTTAGATTTTTTTAAATTTTAATTGATTTTAATAATTTAAATTATATTTTTTAATTGCATTTTGCTGTATGCAAATACTCAAAATAATTAAAAACTTAAAATATATTCCCCACTGCATTTAAAAAGAGAGAGAGAGAGAGAGAGAGAGAGAGAGAGAGAGAGAGAGAGAGAGAATTCTTGCACCTCGAGCTTGAAGACCATTATAAGTTATACAGTCAGGGCTTCTGGTATAAGATATTTTCTTCTTTAATTTTAATATAGAGCAAAATCTGTACAACAATCTTTGAGTGAAAATTCAATCATTTACTTTTTTGTGGCTACAAAAATTGCAGGATTTTGGCACCTTTGAAAACACAGAAACAATGGTGTAAGGGAAAATCTCAATACTTTCCAATAAATAAATAATAATTAAAAATAACTATTCAGTACTCGGTAAGATTCATCAAAGCTCCTTAGAAATTGAGGTTTCCCAGAATCGCAGGATTATCCTCACACCAACGCTAAAAAAAATCACTACCTATTGGAGGATTTTAAAAAATGCCTTTTTTATTTTGGAATTTCACAGGCAATGTACACAACAATATGCAGAATATTAGCATTCTAGCATATATGATAAATATTCTAAGATAAGTATATTGCATCCTAATTCTAGTTTACTGTTTGGCTGTGGGAAAGGTCATTTGCATCATTTTAAAGAAAAGTGGTGACAAAAATAATTTGAATTTGAAATAAGAATCAATTTTTATTTTTATAGTATTGGAGGTTCAAATAAAAATGTACACAAGGAAAAATATTTGTTCTCAACACGGATGGAAAAAGATTTAAATTGGGATGCTGGTGAATACTCAAGGAAATTTTTCCTACCTAGAATTCTAATGAACATCTGAATTAGTCGATCCAGCGCAAGGGGTGGATTCGGTAATCTTAACCTCTTCACTGGCTTAAAAAGAAAACCGTTCAAGAATCCTTTCAAGCAGAATACTAGGAAACCGTTATCAATCAATTAAAAATCGCTGTGCTTTTTTTTTTTTTTTAGTTTTTGCTGTACGTCGGAAAAGAGTATTTACTTAATATAAGAGCTTATCAAAAACTTTTAAAGAGTTCCTTGTTTCATTTCTTGGAATAGAATTGCCATGTTCTTTAAAACATATATGTACAGAGTTTCCAATGAAAACAGAGGTCCGAATGTATTGTATTTTAATTTATAAAAGTAAGCTTCACTGATGTCTTCACTATTTATTATCTCTCTATTCTAAAAAAAAGTAAAGGCCGCTGTCGCCGCTGTCAAAAGCTTGTCAGCGTATCTCCTCCTCAGGGTGAGTAGTCAAATTTCAATTGAAAAATCAAGCACTTTTAAGCACTTTATAAGCACACTTTTAAGAAAAATCAAGCACGTCATCATCAAATTTTTTAAGCAACAGATCAGTAGCGAAGCCAGGAATATTTGCAGGGGGTGGCTGAGAACTTAAAACTTAGAATGCAGTATAGCTTATAAAAATCAATAATATATATAAAGATATATTCTTTCTTTTTGAGGGGGGGGATGCCCCCCCCCCATTTTGGCCTAAAAAAGTTTGCATATAAAAATGAGTAAGAAAAGGAAGAAAATTTTTAAAAATCCTAAACCGAGTTTAAAATCTTTGAAGTTGGAAAAACACACTACAGAAAAAATAAATAAACTGGCTTGGGTCTTCATTTGAACCTCAAATTCCTGAAATCAAGAGGAACTTTCAAATACACTATCATAGGAATCTGAAAAAGCTTTTGAAATTATTCACGAATACGTAATTTTCTCCAAATCCTATGTTCACTCATTTCGGGGATTGCTGCAGCCCCATCAGCAACACTCTCGCTACACCCCTGCAACAGATGAAAACAATTTAAGCTTACTTCAGGGATGCTACAGCTAAAACCCCAGTTTGTCTCAGCATCGTCTCAATCAAAATCCCTTTTTGTCTCAATTAAAATTTCTTTTTGTCTCAGTATGTCTCAACTGAAATTCGTTTTTTTCTTTCAAGTCTGTCTCTCTCAACTAATTTCATTTATTTTATCTCTCTCTACTTATCTCTAAAAGAAAATTTTTTAATCTGTTTCCCCCTTCAGCTTCTCCAAGCTCTTTTGCAATGGCCTGAATTTTTTGGGTGGCCACCTCATTTTTTAGTGGAACAAGCCTGAAATCATAATAATTGCAACTGCATTTTACACATGCTTGGTTTCAATGAAATTATCATTAAGATGCCAAATTTAAAAAGTCTTGCGTAAAATCGTAAAAATCGGTGGAAATGTAAAAAAACGGGAGTTTCACGTAAAATTGTAAAAATCGGTGAAAAAGTGCAAATTTCAAAATTACTAATATAATTTACGGAAGAAACGCCGAATCCACGATCTCTCCCCCCCCCCCCTACCACTGAAAAAAAAAGCATCGACCTGGGATATATTTCGTGAGCGGGGGGAGAACAAATGGTGAAAATATCTCCTTTTATCCCCCTTCCCATATAATGTTTTTAAGTATTTACCGCTATTTTACGAAGCTTACGATTTCCATTTTCGAATTAATCAGTGTCCGATTTCATATAAAACATATCAATTTTTATATTCACAAAGGCGAATTTCTAGAAATAAATAAATAACTTGTAAAAAACTTCTTGCATTCGCTAAAAGTTCGGAAGCGAGCCGATGAGAAGGCTCCAGTCAAATGTAAACATTTTTTTTTTTTTCCCCGTGGACGGCCAGCTGTTGATTATGTAGTGAGCGTGCTTCAGCAAATTGTTTGTTTTAAGCTTTGTATGTTTCTATTCATTTATTACTTTTGATATTTATAACATAGGGATTTATTTTAAAAGCACTCAGCGTTTCCCGAGCTTGCCAGTTACTCATAGTTGATTTTTTATCGTAATAATATCATAAGGCAGTGTTTATTCGGTAGAGTGCTCCTTCACAAGACGCAAAGCCACATGGCGAAAAAACATAAATAACTTATAGATAAACTTTTTTTTTTCTTTGGGGGAGGAGTAGAATGATTAAACTTGCATCAGGTGCAACAGACTAGTTTTGGTTGATATTCAGTATTTTAAGAACAACTAGGCCCGGACTGGCTCTTATGGCTGCAAGTGTGAGTCAGCATTACTATTGTCATGATCAACAGGGAACCACCTGCACCTGCTTTTAGGCACGCTCTTCCGGTTTCAAGAAGAATAAGCGATGGGATGGGAGGGAAAAAGTTGTTCTCGTTATCGGCGTAGTGTTTATAAAGGTTTCTGCCGGAAGCTGAGAAAAAAATAAGCACTTCCTTGCAAATTCAAGCACCTTAAGGGAATTTATGTAAAAAATAAGCACTTTCAAGAGTGCTTGAAAACAATTTTTAAAATCAAGCACCTTTTAAGCACTTTTCAAGGCGCTACGCACCCTGCCTCCTAAACCGTGGGGATTTGAGTTTCGACTAAGGTGCCCACAGATTCGAAAAATTCCGAGGAACCTGCTAAGCTGATTTAAATTTCGAAAATCGAATTATTTCAGAAGATATTAATAAAAATCTGAAAAAATAAACTGAATGGTTGCCAGATTTGGCATAAAATCATTCATTCCTTTGCAACAAAGCATTTCCAAGTATCTAGAATCGCGTGAAATTTACAAACATGAGTTAGAATTATGCCCATTTTACGCCAAAATAAAAACTATATGAAATAAGTAACTCAAAATGTGTTACACAAAGTTGACAATTTTCAAATAGTAAGTTTGCTTAGACAACAGGAGTTTAGAATTAGCGATTATTCGTTTTTCCAAAACAGAATAACTAATATCTTGAAAATGAAAAATAATTAAAATGCAGATTATTTTAAAGCCGGTTCTCGTCCAGCTGGATTATTTGCTACCAGTAGAAATATTTGGCGGCGTTAACTATGCCATTATAGCAGTTACACTACACTTTGGATATTTGCTAGCGAGACGAGATGGTATAATTCGTGGTGCTAAGTACGCCAATCTGCAAACGATTATGTAAATGAAAATAACGGTTTTCCGGTAACCTTACATGAACAGTAATTATAGGTTGTGAGCATGTGTAAATCGCCAAATAATGAAAAGTCGCCATTGGTGGCAAGCTATCCTATCTGTTCCGTAGCTTTTATTAACTTTACATGTCTACTACGCAAGTCGCCAAATAATGAAAAATCGCAATGGGTGGCAAATTCGAAGGGTGTCCAATAGGTTTTACATTATTAAAAATACAGCTGAAACAGATGTTCTGATTTTATTATGCTTTAGCTCCTAATTAATATAACTTTTGAATGGCAACATTGAAAATCATTGTGTTTCTGAAGAGTGCAAATAATTTTTCCAGCGATTATAAGCGGAGTCCGCACTCGAGGTGTAGTATATCTCAGGACCCGTACAACACGGATTCCCATAACAAAATATCTTCCGTGTTATGAGGGGGAGGGTGTCTACTGTAGTGTGAAGTTTAAATTTTTATGTACCAATGAACATGCAAGAACCAAGCAATGCGTAGCTCAGTAACATTCTATCTGATCCAATCTTCGGGTTTTGTCTGTTGAAATTATGTCTTTTTTAAGAATAAGCCTGATTAGGGGCCGAATGCCTCATACGAAAAGCGAGCGTAGCGAGTCTGGGGGCCTTGGCCCCTAGTTAGTAACAAATTTGAAAGCTGATATTTAAAATGTACTGTTACAATATAAAAAATATATATAAGCAAGACAGAGAGGGAATCATGGAGGTTTGATCTCCCCCATGAAAATTTCTGATAATTTTTTAAAAAGCAGTTATTTTGTTCTCTACAACTGTCGATTTACTGAAGTAAATAGCTAAGCACTGAATTAATAATCACAAATTCTACACAACTTCTATTCATTAAAAAAAATCCCTTTAATATGATTCCATTTGTTAAAAGGACACAAATATGAGATGAATTATAAATTACAATAATTATCTCCAAGACCATAATTTTAAATCTGGGAAAATCAAAGTGTATTAAAATAAAAAATTCCTTGCTGGGTGTAAATAGCTCATTGTAATTAAATTATACTCTGCTATATAAAGTTTCTTGATTTATTTGCTCAGCCCCTTTATGCATGGTTTAGCACCAGAGGCATACCATAAGCAGGGTCCTCACTAGCAGGGTGGGGGGCCCCTACCCTCCTAAAATATATACAAGTTGGCAAAATCCTGCTCTTCACTTGTGAAAATTATGTTTCAGTTACAGAAGAAAAAAAAATTATTTTGGAATTATGAACTTTAGAATCTTTTAAATAACAATTATTATTAAGACCCATAAAACAACTTCTGCATGTGTGTGTGTGTGGGGGGGGGGGGGGAGCACACAACTTTTTTATTCATTTCTCTTGTAAGTGCATTTCAATTTACAAAATAAGTCAATCTTTTATAGAAGAAGTTTGACTTGTCCAATGGGCGACCATCATATTACTTTTAGACACACAAGCTATGAATCCAACCCACGAACAAGGTGTGGTAGAATATTTAAAATTTTGAATAAAAAGGAATTCAAATTAAATCTATGTATATATAAATACGCTAAGCAAAACCTTAGTATCCCTTTTGCAGCGCACTGCGCGAATGGATGACCGTGAAATTCGGCACAGTTAAAGTTCATATGGAATTGTTTGTGCGAATGTTAAAATTTTTGTGTAGTATGCTAATGCACGGTAAAAAATTAGAGAAGTCATTTGGCATGCAGTATTTCGCGCCAAGTCGGGCGATGGTTCCATTGTTGTGTCTATTTTGAAATAACAACACTTAGTTTCAGCAGTACTATAGGGTTATAAAATTACAACAAAATTTGCAAAAAGTGGAATTATTACCCAGTTTTATGATACACCAATGACTAACATGTGCTTTAGCAATGTGCTTGGTGACTTTTTTTAGACGGCGATAAGTGCGCAAAGTGTTGTAAATTCCATGTTTAAAAGCAGTAAAAAAAACTTGGAGGAGAGAATAATATTTACTACCTTCCGGGCAGGTCGGAATCCAAGAGAGGCTGCACAGAAACGTGCCAATTCGACAATTTCTTCATAACCTCCTGCCAGGCAGTATGCTAAGGCAAATTTTCTCCAAACATATTATTGAAGAAATACCTCAGCAATTAAGAGGGAGTGAAAATAATATTATTCATGAAGTGTATGGAAATATTTCTGAAAACATACTCTCAGATAACATATTGAAGTCAGTTATAATAGAACCTAAAAATGAGGATTGAACTTTTATTAATGTTGACATAATCGAATCGAATATCTGATGAATAGAGAACATATCACCATAGCTACGGTAAGATAATTTGCTATGATGACAGTGAAATCAAAGCTATCCAGTAGAGTTTTTAAATGCTTTGACTGCGAGTGTTTTTTTTGTTTTTTTTTCGGTTAGCGGGGGGCAAGTGAAAAATTGCCAAATAATTGGGATCTGTGCGAAATTGTTACACACCTAAAGCGATTTCCAATACAGAATTGTTTATCCCTTTCCATAGTTTGGAAGTTTAATTTAATTTCGTATTTTTATTCAATTCCACACGTTTTCAGAAATTTCCCATTATGTAGCCAATAAGCATACAAATATCATTTTAGTATATTGATATTTTTTTATTTATTACTTTCCGAACATGTACCATGTAAGGAAAGTATTGTAATCATAAAAAAATTCAACTTTGAGATTTTGATGTATTTACACATTTTGAGGTCTTCTGAATTCATTTATGCTACGAGATATATGTATGTATGTATATGTGTGTGTGTGTGTGTGTGTCTGTGAGTGAGTGAACACCATAGCTCCTAAACGGCATACTCGATTGAGCTCAAATTGGGTACATATGTTATAAACCACTGTCACAAGACCGGTATTGATTTTGGTCTGTATAGGACTTATAGTTTTTCTACAACGCTACGACAAAGATTTCTTTTACATTATCGCCTATGGGAGGAAATTCTTGAAAGTGCGCTAGTGTTTAAACGGTACATTGGATTGAGCTCAAATTGGGTATATATATTATAAACCACCATCGTAATACCGGTATTGATTTTGATGTGTATAGGACGTATAGTATTTCTACAGGGCTACGACAAAGATTTCTTTTACATTATGGCCTATGGGGGGAATTCTTGAAAGTGCACTAGCGTTTAAACGGCACATTCAATTAAGCTCAAATTGGGTATATATGTTATAAACCACCATAGTAAGACTAGTATTGATTTTGATGTATATAGTACTGATAGTTTTTCTACAGGGCTACGACAAAGATTTCTTTTACATTATAGCACATGGGGAGAAATTCTTGAAAGTGAGCTAGCGTTTAAACAGTGAATTCGATTGAGCTTCAATTTACTATATATGTTTGAATTATTCATCGATTAAAATTCATTTAAATGCTCGGTAATGATCTTAATCGTAAGTGTTCAGGAAGTCGGGTGGAGTCACTCCAGATTTTTTAATTCTGTATCTAAATACTATTTTGTATACAGATTAAAATTTCTGCCTTTTTTGGGGGGAAAAGACAGTGTTTCAGAAGTAGTCTTTAAACGTTTCCCAGAAAAAAAACAGTTGGTGGGATTTGCACTTGGCTATAAAAAAAACTAAGAGTTTGCCACAAGGTAGTAAATTGCATCATTATACTAATAAGAAACTTAAATACAAAGGAAGCATTAGTCCATGGAACAGGAATGCGCATCAAGTTTATACATCATAATGCTATTGATTGCGAAGTTTTAACTGAAACCGCAGGCAATAAAACAATTTTAATTCCACTTATAAAATATTCTGGTACTATTTTACCATATACATTCAAAAATCTGAATTTTCAAATAAACCTGCATCAGTGGTACATCTCAGCAAGTAGAATTGAATCATTTGACTTTTTAAGATTTCATAACTCCAAACATAATGGGCCTTTAGCCGAGGATAATCCCAGGTTTAATTTTTGGGAGGGGGCCACTAGACTTTTTAGATTAGCTTAAATTGTGCAAAATGCAAACTGAATGTGTGAAATCCAAGGTCGGTAGTGGGGGATGACCCTATGACCCATTCGCTGGAGCTGCCTTTGGATTTAGCAAAATATGATAGCGTTTTTACAAAAATACCGTCTTCACAGAAAAGTGTGGTGGTTGTTAAGCGAAATTGTACAAAAGTGGTCACTAAAGACAGATTGTCGCTTAGCCAAGGAGGTCACTTTAGTAGGTTCCAGTGTATATGGAATGGTGAGACATCTTCTTTGACAGAAGAACTTTATTCACACTCAAATTAAAAAAATTAATGCTTTATGATCGAATTTCAACCACTGGCAGACAACTAGTATAAATAAAACATTTTATGCATTAAAATATAGTTTCTGACCAAATATGTTATTTTATGTATCTGTTTATTTCTAGCATAGTTTCTTTTAATTGTATTCTTCAATTTAAATCTAACTATTAATGCAATGATTTGAAACAGACTAATAATATACTAGTAGCAACCCTAGTAGCACAATTAGTCCAAAAGACGTTCAAAACACGTTTTTTAACGTCGAAAAACATGTTTCCAACGTAATTTCAACATTTTTTGAACTAGTTGTGCTACTAGGGAATGTTCTGTGTACTAGTAATTGTTACCATATTGAAAAGTTAAAAAACACGTAAAATTATTGAAACAATATATTAAAATTAGCAGTAAAAATTTCATATTCTATTAGTTTATTTTTTAATTTATTCATGGTATTTTAATTAAAATATTTGTGTTTAGCCTTCGAACATACGAAAAAAGATGAGAAATCTCCCTGAGATTACGAGTTTATTTACCGATCATAAGTTTATAATATCCATATGTAGATGAAAAAAGGCTCAAGAAGCAATCAACGTTTTGTAAATGACACTTTTCGCTTCTCTTTTTATCACTTCCTCAAAAAAAATCTTTCACGGCAGTGGAGCATCAGGGGGATATTCTAATTGGGAAACTCACTATCTCCCTCCTCTGGCCCAGGATGGCTATGAATGGAGGATAATAAATAAAATTCGGTTTACTTGACCAAAAAACTGGTGAAAGAACAAGACAGAATTCAATGCGCCTGCGATTGAAACTCGGGGCAGCCGAAAAAGGTACTGTTCCTTGTTGACAAAATTGGACAGTCGAGAAAATTGGACAGACTCATTCGAAGGATATATCCGGGGAAAACGGTGAAGGGGTTAAAATAAGCCAAACTGCAGAATTCCACAAAAAACTCAAAAATGATAAATTTTAAGAGATTTTTCTTAAAATATTGGCCATGATTTTATTTTCAAAAAATCAAAATTCTACCACAAAAAAAAAGGGGGATTTTGCATAAATAGTAAAAATCAGTAAAAAAAGCGTGTTTTAAGCTGAAAGCGTTAAGTTGGCAAGTATGTAGGAGGGATGGAAAAAGGCTGAAATTGGGTTGGTAAAAAATCTTGAAATTAAATATAAAACATAAAGAAAGACCATGAAAATGAAAGTAAATTTTGATTAATTTATTATTTTTTTTAAATAAGAAAGAAATTAGCATTGGTTGAGAGATATGAATGAAGAAATACTTAAGGCAAAATATTTATTTACCAAAAGGATGGAATAAGATTGAAGTTCGAGCTGACGGTTGTAAAATATGTTTAAATTTTTTTTTTTAATGATAAACCGTATGGGGAAAAAACGGACAAAAAATTATGTGCTCAGTGAACGTCCTAAGCTGAAATAATAAAAACCAAATGAAGTGAGGAAGATCTGAGATGAGAATGAGTTTGTACCGAGTGAATTACCAGATCCCATGCATTTCTGTTGATAGGAACCCTAATCAAATCTTAAACATGAATACTACATTCCATAGGCACTTTCATGGAAGGGGCTGTGGGGGCTCAAGCCCCCCTAATTTTGGAAAGTTAGAAGTGAAAAACTTTAAAAAATGAAAATTGTTACCAATGAATTATTGTTATTATTATTACTATTTTTTTTTGTCTTCAAATTATTTCTAAAGTATATTTTACCAAAAAAGACATTAGTTTTTAAATAAATACTTTCAGTTAGTTTATGAAACACTGTTAAACTTGGTTACAACATCACTGAAAAGATCAGATAATTATTTATGACTCTATGAGTTATTGCTTGTAGAGATCTGCGCCATACGGAAATTCGGGGCCGCGGCGTGGGAAAATTTTTGTAAAAGAACATAATGAAAATGGGTGTATGCGTACGCACACACACATATAAAAATAAATTGGGATTAAAATGGGATTTTTTTAAGACTAGAATAAAGACTGGAATTTTTATAAAAAGTAGTCTTTAGTATGATGCTGTTGTGCGATTACGGCCAATTAGCTAAATGTGGGCTCTAGGCTGAGGGGGTGGGGGTGGGGTGTAGAGATCATGATTTAGTTCAGGCTTGGGTGAGCTCGAATATATTTGTCTTTAATTTGCCCAAACGGCAAAATTTATGATATTCTACCAACGAAGTAATCGGCTTTTATTGGTCTAATACCCGAAATTTCAGGCTTGGGCTCCGACTTAAATAATAACAGTTGGGGGGGCTCGAATTAAAAGTCCTCGGGCTTTAAAAAATGAGCCCAAACTAATCTCTAGTGGGGAGCCAAATTACAAAATATGTGAAGTAAATAAGTGTGTAACAAAAAGTTGCCAATTTTCAAATAGTAAGTTCTCTTAGATAACAGGTGTTTAGAATTACCCATTATTCATTTTTCTAATACAGAATAATACATTGCAACTGATTTAAAAAGTGCCATTTCAGCATCAGGTACAAGCTGGCAAAAGGCTATCTCTCCAAGCAGGGCGAATCTAAACCGCGTTCTCCAAAATGTTAGCACCCAGTATCTTGAAAATGAAAAATAATTAAGATGCAGATTATAGCAAAGCCGGTTTGGTTCAGCTTGGGTATTTGCTACCAGTAGAAGTATTCAGGAGCATTAACTATGCCATTATAGCAGTTATAGTACAGCTTGGATATTTGCCAGTGCGGCGAGATGATATATTTCGTGATGCTAAATATACTAATCTGCAAAGGATTATGTAGAGGAATATATGGATAATGGCCTTTCCCGGTAACCTTACATGAGCAGTAATTTTTGGTTATGAGCATATGTAAATCACCAAATAATGAAAAGTCACCATAGGTAGCAAGCTATCCTAGCTGTTCCGTAGATTTTATGAAAGAAAACATATAAAGTACTGTTTTCTTAGAACTAATTATTAACTATAACTATACGCAAGTCGTCAAATTATGAAAAATTGCCATGGGTGGCAACAGTGGCGGCCCGCGACCAGTTTCAGTGGTGGGGCCCGAAAAAAAAAAGTAGTGGCAATTAAAATCAGGGAAAATATATATACATACAGAGCAACCCCCCCCCCACACACACACACACACACACACACAGTGTAAGTAGTCAAAAATTTTCAAATGGAAAATGATCAAAATTACTATATAACTTTCGCTATTTTATATCTACTTTTGTTAATATTGAAAAGTTTACTCTATTAATCAAAAGACCATGTTTAATTTATATTTAGCATTTATGTCTTTTACAGATGCTTGTTCACAATTTTTAAATGATTTATTTACTTTAAAATCATTATTAACTTATAAAATTAATTTACATTTCACATTTCGCAAATTAAGGAAAATAAACAAAAAAATATCTGACTGCACTTTAAAAATATGATCACGCACATAAAAACGATTTCCTCTTGAGCGGAAAATTTTTGCCAATTGTTACCGATAGGCGAAATTTCTCTGTACAGTAGTCATTTAGATTACCATGCGAGGGCCGGAAGATCTGGGTCCCAAAGAGAGTGCCAAATAAGTCATTTGGAAGCCAAGTTAATGGCACGTCAATATGGCTTTTGTGCTCAATGTCAAATATGTCAATCCAGTAAATGGAGAAAGAGTGCCAAGTTTAGGGAGAACAAGCCCATGGCCTGTTTAGATAGGGGAAATCATAACTTTCGCTTTTTTAAGTGCTTTTTTTAATGAATAGTAGTAAAATAGAGTAAAATGCATGCATTTTTTCAATAAAGGTAAATAATTAAAAGAACTGTGTTATATAATAGGAAGAAGCTTTAATTTAAATGGTGGTTAGCCGGTGGGGCCAGGCCCCTCTGGTCCCTAATGACGAGTTGCCACTGGGTGGCAAATACACAAGGTGTTCCAGGGGTTTTACATAATCAAAAACAGTGTGAAATTAAAATTTTTATTTTTCAATTCTAATCTGATCCTATCTTTGGGTTTTGTCTGTTGAAATTGTGCATTTTTTACGAATAAGCCTTTTTAGGGGCTGAATGCCTCATATGAAAATCAAGCGTAGCGAGTCTAGGGGCCTTGGCCCCTAGGCCAGAAAAAAATAAACAGTTGAATGTTTAGGTACAATCTTTTTTTAAGTTTTGAAGTCGACTGTATGCCGTGGTGTAAAATCTGCATTTTTCGCCAGCGCGCCGGCTTAGACCTCGGAGGCCAGCGGTGGCACAGACCTCTAATTGCTTGTGGACTTGTGTTCTATGGGCATATCAAGTGATACAGAATATTTTGACATTATAAGAGAATTGTAACTATAATCAATCTCACTATAAAAGAGTTCAGCAGTATTTTTAGCTCAGCCACCCCCTAAACTAAGATCCTGGGTAGGCCACTGCTACAATCTGATTGTTGATTCGCCAAAGTTCTGAGGTTCAGTGACATATTTAAATTGGCATGAACGTACAGCGGGTATAGAACAAAAGAAAAGGAAAAAATTCTCTTTCCATATGGCCACGACAGGCAGTAATGACTAATACTTGCAGTTTTGTCACAGAATGTTGCAACTTTGCTTGAAATCGTGTTAAATGTTGATGGGCAGTCATTGCATCCTTGTAAATAGGATACATACAAAACTTTTTCTTAGAATAAAAATCAGTATATAAATAAGAAGATATATAATAAACTTTCATACTTATTGAAGTAAAATATGATTAATTAGAACTCAAGAATTCACCTTTTCACTCTAAAAGTTGGTCTAAAAATAAAAAGTCTAAAAATTTCCAAAGATTGTTATATCAGGTTGTTATATACACTACATGTACACTTCCAACTCTGAGGTACTGCAGCAACTACACTGCGTGACATTGAAAATGCAATACCAAGAAAAAGTGGTCAGAAAATTGTGCAAATTTCAGGGTAAATGCACCTTGCTGATTTATGCTAATGCTGTAAAATTGGCAGCTCGCTAGTGCACATGGAAAAAGATACACAGGAAGGAACCAGTAGAACTGACAATTTTTGTGAAAGTATTGCTGCTAGTGAAATTGTTGCAGAAATTTTATTCTTGTCTCAGAGGACACCAGAAGTGTAACCAGAGAATGCCAGGCTGCCGTCAACGGAGGCAGTTCCAGCAAACTGACGATTTCACAAAGGGCATGGTGATCAGACTGAGAAGAGCAGGTTGGTCCATTCGGCAAATCTCGGCAGACACACACCTGGATGTGTCCACTGTACATTGGCTGTGGCGAAGATGGTTGGAACAAGGAAATGTGGCACGTTTTAAAGGTGCCAGGCAGCCAAAGTGACATCAGCATGCATGGATCAATGCATCCACCGGCAAGCGGTGGCGGCCCTGCAAGCTACTTCAACCTCCATTCTGCGACATGTTCAAGACATTTTGGATGTTCCTATATCGACCAGAACCATTTCCCATTGATTGATTGCTAGTGGCCTGCACTCATGGCATCTATTAATAAGACTGCCATTGGCTCCACAACATAGACACCAACGACTGCAATGGTGCCAGGCTAAGCGACGTGGACGACAAAATGGCACAGGGTCGTGTTCTCAGATAAGTCACGCATCTGTTTCTCCAGTGATAGTCGCCACTTATGAGTGTGGTGTCAATGTGGAAACAGGTCCAATCCGGCAGCAATTGTAGAACACCCCACCGCATGACAACATGGCATCATGGTTTGGGGAGCAATTGCGTATGACTCCAGGTCACCTCTAGTTCGTATTCAGGCCACTATGATGGCTCAATGATATGTGGACAATGTGCTGTGGCTGGTGACACTCCCCTAGCTTTAACAGTTCCCAACGTCCTGTATCAGCAGGATAACACTCAAACGCACACTGCTCGCATCAGCCAACATGTTCTGCAAGGTGCATGGACGCTTCCCTGGCCACTGTACTCTCCTGATCTGTCACCAATCCAACACATTTAGGATGTGATTGGACGCCATTTGCAGACCCTGTCACTAGCCCGTTCAGAAGATGAACTGTGGCAAATGGTTGACAGGGAATGGAGAAACATTCCTCAGGACGTTTGCTCTCGTTGACGCAGTACTTAGATATGTTGCTTTGTGTATCACCGTGCACAGTGGTCCAACAACCTACTAAGATGATGTTGCTCTCCCACTGTATTATGCATATCATTTTGAAATAAAGATCACTTATTGTTCGCTGCTGTCTCTCTCCGCTTGCCCAGTTTCAACACTTTCTGGCCTCTCCTTATGGGTGTTGCATTTTCAATGTCGGGCAGTGTATATTATTAAAATCATTATTGTAATTGTATATTAGAGTTTGCAGAAAAAGCACAAAATTAATTTTTCACTAGTGATAATACATTATCACACAGTATTACTAAATGAAAAAGATAAAATTTCTAACATTTTATCTGCTAATATAAAAACCTGCAAAATCTTGAACTCAGTAAAAATGACAACATTGTGGCTACAGTTTTATCTAAAAATCTAAATTATCTTAAATTGTTTGGAATATACAGCACTTCTTTGTTTACAGATGTTAAATCACAATATCCATTGAAAATTCTTTTTCCAGAAAAGTTTTGTAGATAAAATCTTATATTAAAAAAAGAAATTAATGGATTTAAATATGAATGAAGAGACAGTCCACAAAATATTTTTCTTATTGGTCTGTTATACACATGAAATGATATTCATCAGGTTTGTGTAGGAAAACATTAGACTTGATGCATATGAAATAACATTTGAATGCTAACAAATAATAGATTCAGACCTGCAAGAGATGATTTATCAGCTACAGGTAAACCTTTCCCAGCATTGTATGAAGTTAACTCTCCCTCAGAACTTACAGGCCAATAAAAATTTGATTTTTTTTCTTCTAAAAGCAGGCGCCATTGTTGTTGATTATTTCCAGTGATCTAAATAAAAATTAAGCAATGCATTAACAAATGGGGAAGGGAGTAAATAATTATTATATACCTTTTATAAATTGATAAAACTAAACATTTAGACATTCAGAGAAGCTAAAAGCAAAATAAGATAAACTCACATTTTTTCACTATAAACTAAAAAATATAGCTTTGATCTGAACAGCAGGTAATTTTCATTGTATGTCAAACTACCTACTGTTCAGATTAACTATGGGGAGTTTGTGCATAGACACTGAAGAACTGCTGCTCCCCTTAATGTCAATTAATAACATTTAATATGAATCTTGCATAATTCTTTCCTTATACTTGTTCTTGTAGAGAAAGTATGTAAGTGCTAAATTTAAAGCCAGTATTAATCACTCAAATCTAGAAAATTGACAAAATCTCTTTTAAATGTTGGGGAGAAAAACTTAATTCCTCACTTCAAGCTCCTATTGCTTGGTACATTCTACAGATGTGTTCGGACAGCAGATTTTTAGAGTCATCTGAGCCTAACATTTTCGGGCTTTTTCTCTTCTTAAAACCTATAATATCCAAATAAAGCTATTTGGATTCCTGGTGCTTCAATTCTTTCAGGCTTAAGGATAAAATCAATGAGAAAGTTTCATTATTATTATTATTATTAAGGAGTAACTACCTAGCCAATCAAAGAATGTGGCTTTTCCCAAGAAAGGGGATGATCTGAAATTAATAGAATAGAAAAAAATCAAATTCTGTTTGATTTTAGATTGCCATTCAAGATTTTCACATTTAGAACAGTCATTTTTAGTAATTATGTATCAAACAGGCAACCCCTTCTGACAAAAAGCCCTAATATGCTAACTACTAGTCCTCATGTAATGGTTAAAATAAAAATAAAAGGATTTTATAAAAAAAAATTGCAGATTTTTTTTTAACTTAAAGAATTGTTCCGTATTTTAGGAGAAAAGATGCAAACTACATGTTTCTATTGTAGTCTATATCAGCATATTTTTAATCGTGCTACATGTTTGAAGTCCCGAACAAGTGAACAGGTGGAAGGCGATGAAGTAGAAACTATTTTTAAAAATGGCTTGCTTTTAACAAAGATACAGATTTTTTAGATTATAACCCCAAAAATATGAAAATAAAAATAATCATAATAATAATTGAAAATATACTATATGAATTTCTTGAATTGTTACTGCTTATTAAGTTCATTCTCCATAATCTAGCAACTTTAAAATGATTTGTGGAAGTCAAGGGAGGGATGGTTGTAGTTTTGGTTAAGGCAAAACTACACGAGGGCTATTTTCCCTAAGGGGGATGCTTTGGTCAGAGGACTTTTTAGTTGAGGATGGAAAGATATTAAAATGTGGAAAATTTAAAATATTTCACTATTTTTTTATGCTTTTTTAGTTTCAATAACAAAACTTCAATACAAATTTTATAGAAAAAAATCAAAGGGTATAAAAATCCATTTGAGGTTTACTTTAAAAAAATTTGCATAATTTAAACCAAAGAAACAGCAGATCATACCAAATGACACTTAAAACTTTTTTCACTATTTACAACTTAGATCATCTTTGAAAGAGAAAGAATAGTTCTCAATTTAAACACACTCTTGGATAGTGTTAAAAAGTACCCCCCCCCCAAAAAAAAAAAAGCTTCAGCTCCATGTATTTACTGTAGACGTCCACATTCATTGAAAGTGCATGTTTGCAATAAATGATACATTTTTTAAAAAATGACCTATTTTGCTTGATTAGAACATAACTGTATGTGAAATTTTTAACAGGAGGGGAGCCCAAAACAGCACAATGCCTGTTACCCAACCTAAATACTGTCTCTATTGTATCAAAAGATACGTATTAAATTAGCCAACAGATTGGTGGTATCAAGTAGTAAAAATCAGAAGTAAGAAACTTTTTTCAGAAACTTTATAATTGAGTCTTTGATCTGAATACGAGGTTGGCTGTTTCATTTGGAAATTTTATTTATTTAACTTCTATAAGCTTTAAAAAGAAAATTGCACTTATTTTGAGATCCTTGAACTTGAAGGCACTGAGCATTCACCCCACCTTTGCTTCCTATTTTTATGTTACTGCTTTTACAATTTATTAAGGCTGAGTTAAAAATAAGGCCTTTATAGGGTTTTTTAAGGTATGTGTACATCCTCTGGATTTGTCTTTGAATTACATACCCCTTTCAGACGCTTGTACAGACACTAAAACACTCTGTATAAAGCTGTTTTACCTCAAAGTCCAGTAAACTAAATAAATTCTTGTCTGAAAATCAAAAGTTTTCATTACTATAGTCAAAGAATGCTTTTTGGTGGCCCTAAAAAAAAATATGCATAGTTGGCTTTTTAAAAGTTTATACTTATCAGTTGAAAAAAAAAAATTACTAATAATCGCTATTAAAAATTTTAATACAATAATTTGTGTTATGTAAAAGCGACATTTTAGCACCCAATTTTTGGAGCACATTTTGCACTGTCAATATCACTTCTGAAATGTCTTGTTTATTGTTTGTTTTCAATAAACATTTCAATTCGATTATGGTAAATTACAGTATAATAATGGTATGCTTACATTTCAAAATAGTAAATGCTCTGATATTGCATATATATATATATATATATATATATATATATATAGATAGATAGATAGATAGATAGATAGATAGATATACATATGTATATATTTTTTTTCTAATGACCGGCCTCTGCCTTGAAGGCTTTGGCCACAACAGGCTGGAATTTTTGGTCTCTTTATTATAGAGGCACCTAGTAGGTGGATCAATGTTGTCCCCTATGAAGGGACAGACATGACAACCATGCCCAGTCGGGGATCGAACCCCGGTTACCGGGAGTTAAACCCGAGACCGGAGTACAGTGCTTTACCCACCATACAACTCGGTTGGTGGTATTGCATATATGATAATTTAGATCTTAAATAATGATACTTTTTTGTATCTTTCAGTGTTAGAATGATGTATCAACGTATAAAACAGATTTTAAAAATGTACTACAGCTTTTTTCTAATTATAATCATTGATAGTTATTAGAAATCACTCTTCAATAGGGAAAGAAAGGTTTCATACCAGATGGTAGTTTATCAATGAAGAGCCATAACTTAGCTCTTTTCTAAAATTATTTTCAAAGAACAAAAGCTTATACATTTTTTTAGGTTTTGAATGATAGAAACTATGTAAGATGTGTCATGACACAGCAGGGAAAAGTGAAGGATTAAAAAAGTAAACTAATGCATACCTAACAGTGATTTAACATTCGATACCCTCGAATTGAACAACTTTTAGTGTCCATGGACAGTTGCCTACTTTGCCCCCCCCCCCCTCAGGCACAGAACTAATTATAACCCATTCTAAACTGCTTAGTGGCATAACTTTAGTACACTATAAATATGAATAAAACATCATGTTTAGATATGGTGGTCTTTTAACCCCTTGGGTGCAGATTTATTCGAAGAAATTCTTGCATTTGAAACAGATATCATGGCCAGGTCTAGCCATAAAGTGGCTAAACTGGCAAAACTAACTGGAAGAAATGTCCTTCTACAACTGTTACAAATCACTATTGTCATGAACAAGAATGTGCATGCTCAATTAATTATCCTAGTTTGAATGATAAAACATACTCATCGTTCAATACTTAAGCAAAGCCAGTGCATGAAGCAGCACGGTCGTCAAATGTACCCAAGGGGTTAATGTACTGTAATTCTTCGTTATGTATTCTCTAACATTATCTAAGTTTTTACATATTTTGATGCTCATGTTACTCTGTTGTCTTGTCTGTAAGCCTAGATTTCAGAGTTTGGTGATTTAAATCAGGTTTTTTTTTAATCATAATTTTTTATCAAAAATTTAAAATTTGTCAAAAAAACTTAAAGAATTTACTAATGTTTTATAAATTGTTCAAAATATTTGTAATACACAAGAATGAACTACTGTATAAAATCATTTATTTTTGGGAGCTATAATTTTCACGAAAATGAAGATATCGGTGATTTTGTGAGCTGAAAGCTTTACGAATTTTATATGAATAGAACTGAGAGTTGAAAAATCCCTAAACTACCTAAATATAGAGCCCCTTTTGAATAAGGCATTTCAAGAAACTTCCGTTTGTCCAAAAAGTTCGTCCCCACCACCTTCCCATTTTGAATGACTTCAAAGAAGCTGGTATTAATATTGTAAGTGAATGAGCTGCATTCTATTAGTTGTAGTGTTGTTTTATATTCAAGAAATAATTGTATAGTATTCAAGAAATAGTTGTAAGAAAGAAAGTTGTCGCGAATGAGTTTGTAACTGTGCAGTAAATTATTAAATTTTAATAAGTGAAAAATTTCCGATTTTTTTATTATCATTTGAAGTGAAAAAAAAATATTTTGTGAGGCTTTAATTTTCGTGATTACAGCAGGCTCGCAAAAATAAAGTGATTTTACAGTAATATAATTAGTACAATATATTTAAAAGTATTGAAATCAAGTACTATAATTAGGATTTTCTTTTTTTAAGTTGTTAGTCTGAAATTTAATTTTTATCTGCTTTACTCTGTCAATTGCTAACTAAATAATTTGGCATATAATTTGATATTTCTAAAGACAATCTACAGTAAAATTAAAATGTACCTGAATTACACCAGATATTCTTTTTACGCCCTAAATACATTCTGCACAACACCATATTTAAAAAAAAATTAATTAAAGTATAAAGGTGGATAATTTTCACTGTATAAACCCTTCTTAACACCAATCTGCATATTCTGAGTAGTAAAGATATATAACAAGTTTAAAAGTTCTCAAAAAAAAGTATCTATTACCATTACACATAGGTAAAATAGGGATTTAAACAATTTTTTTATTACAATTCTTATACCATCAGTCAGTTGTTAAGCACAACTGCTTCATCTGCTGGAACAGAACAGATTTTTTCATCATTTAATTCAGTACATTCTAAGCAGCAAAATAGACTTGGTGTTTAAAAAGCTTCAAAACTTTTTTTTTTTTAATTTAAATCCTTAAATGTATAAGTTCATAATATTTAATGCTATTTTTATAGACAATATGCTAAACATTTGCTTATTCATTAATAAAACTACTTAATAGTTAAAGAAAATACTTAATTTGTTAGAAAATTATTGACTTAATATAATGTAAGAGTATTGGGATGCAAGATTTAGGCTAATGGCTTAGTGGCCAAATGCCTGGCATTTGTATAAATAAATAAATACAGTATGGGACCTTTTATCCGGCAACCTCGGGACCGACCTCATTCCGTTTTATGGAATTTGCCGGTTTTCGGGTCGCTGCCGAAAAATTAACCCTTTGTGCACAGTACAATTAAAAAAGAACCGGTCTTTAAGTACAAGTAGCTTTTATGATAATTACTGCATATAATTATGTAAATAGTAAGGCATTCATAATAGATTTTAAAATAAAAATAATTAAATTTATCAAAACTTACTGTAAAATAAAACTTTAATGCTGCGAATCGCGGTATCCACGTATTCTGTCAGATATGCAGAACCATCCCTACGGGAGAGAACCATTGTCCCCGCTCCCGCCGCTACGCACGCTCGCCTCCGCATATGGATTACAAAGACGGCTTATAGCTTACGTGATGGCCAAAAACAATATACCTCGCTCGCTCCCTTGATAACATCATCGTGATGACAATTAAAATCATTTGCAGCCCTTTTAAAATATGGTTAAATATTGAAGAAAAAATACTAATTGAAAAAATATGCGTATAAGTAGTGAAATCTCTGTCGGAAGTATTGGCTTCCGTAATTGGAGCTCCCCATAAAGCAGCTCGAATTTTCAGCTTTAATTACGAAAATACGTTGAGAAAATGCCCACTATTACGAAACAAAATTAAAAAAACGAGACCGTACAATTAGATCATATACAATTTTGAGAGGAGAAAAGCTAACATTTAAACATTTATTTTTTATTTTGTTTGAACATTTCATTAATCTTTAGCTGTTTCAATGTTCCCCACAAAAATATCGAGACAATCTGAGGCAGGCCGAAATAGAGAGGTAACCCGCCTGCTTTCTCCCTAACACACGCAGCTGTAACGTAACCCATAACATGAAAAGGAAAAACTGTTTAAATAAAAGGACACAGGGACACAATTTAAATAAGTAAAAGCTCGACTATCCGGAAAGCACGGGAAATGCCGGATAAGTGAAAATTCCGGATAGTTAAGTGTAAAAAAAAAAAAAAAAAAATGTTTGTCGACAAAGCTGTTAAGGAGGGGGGGGGTTGGGAATCTAATCGGAAATGTTTTGGAATGTTAATCAATGCATGTTGAAAAACACTCATAAATAAAAATAGATCGGTACACACGTGCGTACTGATCTATTTTTAATTGTGTGTTTTTAACAAAGTTTTAAATTGTATTTATGATAATATTCGTTTATATTGCAGTGTTACAAAGCAATAATACCATTGCATCGTTGGGGAGAAAAATAATAGTAAATTAAAAATAAAACCACTTTTCGATTTCTAACGGGTAATTTCTTTAAACTAAGAGAATGATTAATGAAATAAATACAAACAGTAATGTTTTCTCTGTCCCCCCTCCTTCCCTCTCCAGCTTCTCTTCAGAGATAACACTGTTGAATCATCGGAATGCAGATGGGCAAAATAAGTAGGTCAGGAAGGACTCACTAGCTATAAATATGTAATCAGCACTTTTTCTGTTTTGGCTATAGGTACGGAGCTGATTTTTCTCAGTGCTCGCTGGCACAGCTGTAAATTGTTTTGTTTTTGTAACGTGTGTCCGTCATATTTGTTTTGTGAGCATTTTTGTCTGTTTATTTTTTTTATACTACCACGATTCGTGGAATTATTGATAACCTCCAGCGTCTAGCAGTTAGAACAGGGAAAGAGGATGCAAATTTCTAAGTTTGGACAGCTGTGATTCACAATAGGAATTAGTCATTGGAGAAGACCTCCCCCCAAGGGAGGGGGGGGGGGGGGGGAGCCGAAATTTTCTGGTTCTTGAATGCTGAATAGTCGAGATTTTACGTAGTGGAAAAAAATATATATATGGTATCTAGATCAGTGAGCCTTAAAAAAAAAAAAAAAAAAAAAAAAAAAAAAAAAACTGAAATTGGGAAAAGTGCCGGTTTTTGGAACTTTCCGGTTTTCGGAATTCCGGATAAAGGGTCCAATACTGTATAATGTTAGAAAGAGGTTTTTCAATAGTGACTAGAAGAGATTTGGATACTCCTTACTTTTAAAATTATTTGTATAGCTACACATATATTGCTTGTTTTATATTTTAAATTATTTTAAACAGAAAATTGCTAAAAATCAAAGTACAATTTTTTTTTTTTTTTTTACACATTAGAGATGAACATAACATTTCAGATATTTCTATTGTTATTGTTAAATGTAAAAAATTTTAAGAATTTTTAATAATAATACAGATAATATTAATAGGTGTTAATAAAATAGTATAAAGTAGTAATAAAAAATTACTACGACTTTGAATTAGCAATTATGTTTTATTTTCTTTTTTAAGTTAATACATTTTAAATTTTAATTACATTGGATTTTTTTATTTAAATAAAAAATTGATTTAATATTTTTAATTTTTTTTCAATAAAAATCATGATTTCAATAAAATTCTCTATAAACCCTGCTAGATCTACTTCATGCCTTTTAGCCTCAGTCCCATTGTAAACATTGACACAGAGACACACCTCCCAATCAAAATCTTTAAATTTAAAACAGTTGTTTCAAAATTCAAGAGAAACTTCCCTTTTCTACACTTGAATTTTGAATGTGCCTCCCCTTCCAAAAAATTCATAGTCTAGATATGCTTATGATCAAGAAAGATTGTAAAGCTGTTTTCATGATAAGGCTGAAAAACAAATTACAAATGCTTTTTTTAAAGATAATTAATAACTAATTCTTATGCAGATAGTTTTTTTAAATGTCTATAAGAAACAGATTTGATAAGTATAATAGCAAAGGAAATATTAATTTAAAACTTGAGTACATTGCAGGTAAAACTGGAGGTCAGTGAACGAGATATCACATGTATGATAGGGAAGGCCGAAAATGGCCTTTTGCACCAATTTTCAAAATCGATGAGAGCCTAGTGCGGAAAAGTTGTCTCTTGGGTTGTTTAATAACTGTTCAATTTTTTTTTTTTTTTTAATTGGACAATCTTCAGGTGGCGCCGGTACTTTTAAAATCGAGAATTTGGGACATACTAGACATTTTCCCCCAAAAAACATAACTTTTAAGAATTTTCAAAACAGATGTATTCAAAACAGAGTATGGAAAAGTTGTCACTTGGGTTGGTTAATAACTGTGTAAAATGTTTTTGAAATCGGGCAATATCTTCAGGTGATTCTAGCAACATTAAAATTAGGTATTTTGGCCAAAACATTTTTTCCAAAAATAAAAGTTTACCGGATTTTGGAAATCGATAACAGCCAAGAGGTAAAGTTGCTTCTTATTTTTAGAGTATATCATGTAAAGAAAGTTTCCGCACTCAGATGATAGCAATTTTGAAAATTCATAAAAATTGAGTTTTGGGGAAAAAGACTGTTTTGGCCCAAGTTCTCGATTTTGATGGTGGTGCCACCTGAAGGTATTGTCCGATTTCAAACAAATTTTGAGCAGTTATTAACCAACCCAAGGGACAACTTTTCCACACTAGGCTTTCATTGATTTCAAAAATTGGTGCAAAAGTGCATTTTCAGTCCACCCTAAAGTATGACCACACGTATGTCAAACGAGCATTGCTTACTACAAAAATATTTTACATTTTCGAATTCAGGCTAGAATATATTTTACTTTGCAGTGATTTTTTTAAATACTTATTTTGGGTAAGAAAATTTTGAAAGAAAAAACTATTAACAAGATGGGGTTAATTTTTTGGCTGAGATTTAATTAAAAAGAAATCAGGAAAAGACCTCAAACTTAAATTAGCGTGCAAATGTAAATTTAATATTAGATACAAATAATAAATAAGAAAAATTCAAAAGGAATTTCAACATTTTGCAGGTCTGTCCTGTCAAGCTTGAATACAACTTGATTACTGCTTGGAACGGTGCCAAATCCACATAATAAATAATTTATCATCAGTCATAAATGTACTTGACCATTAAAAAAAAAAAAAGATTCTACCCAGCAAACACACACCTGCTGGCGGAGTACCTTGCCAGTGCCTTTCTGCCTTTACGTCCAGTACCGGCCCGGCACTGCAAGAAGTAACTGAATCGTACCAAAAGTGGTCGCCCGAGAAGTACCTTGCCAGAAGCCCGGGAAGGCAATGGTACTCTGCTGGCATACTGCATGCGCCGGCCGTTACTCACAATAAAGGCACTGGCCCATTAAGTTTATAATGCCCCAAATGACCATAGAATTAAAAAAAAAAAAGATTCTATATTTCCAAATATGGAAATTCTTCAAAATAAAATACAATATACTACAAAATTGATTTCGAAATCAGTTGTTTGTCTCGATTTTGGCCAGTATTGCCCAACATGAGTGTCGCGATATTGAAAATTTTAAAACGTGTGCTGCTTTTAAGATTATATTATGCTTATTTCCCTATTAGTAGAGTTTATAAATCACACATAACATTATTTGAATTTTGATTCATCCCATGGAAAAATAAAAGAAACAGATCAGCATCAGCCACTCATCGATCTTGCCAGAAAATGGCGTGACAACGATAACAGTCACTTCAAACTTTAGTCATATCGGCGCGAGGTAGATTGGCTGAACGGTTAGCACGCTTTCTTTCCAACCCTTAGGTCGCGAGTTCTGTCCCGGCTGCGGACGCTTGATGGAAACAGATTAAAATAACTTGAAATTTCAGCATAGAGGGGAAAATACGTGGAAAAATAAAATATGTAGGGCGAGTTTGCCGACGGGCGCCCCATGTGTTTAGGAAATTTTTTTTTAGGGAAAATTTTTTAAGCTTGAAATTAAGCTTGCTATGTCAAGCTTAATGCAAGCTGGGCAAGTGTAAACTTGAACACTTGATTCAAGCTTGCATTAAGCTTACACGCTTGAAATTTTCAAGCTTAATTCAAGTTTATTGACTTGATAAATCAAGTTTGATGCAAGTTTGCTGTGCTGTCTGGGGTTGTTATTTGTGTTTACAGCAAAGCTACTCAAGGGCTATCTGCCTAAGGGGGAGCCAGAGGACTTTTATGGGATTCAAATGTGTACTCATGTTCATCTCATCATGCTCACCTGGAGAAAACTGTCTAAAACTCCAGACCATTAGATTTGCAGCCATGCGATAGACCAGAACCCTGGATTCTGGCCTGCTGTTGTCTACTATATTTGTATGTATGAAGACAAATTTAGCTTAACAAAAGCTTACCAATAAATATGTAGTGTCATGGCTTTCATCATACAAAATATCAAGTGCTGCTATTCCTGTAGTTATGTAAGTACCTCCAACTTCTTTTTTATTCATCAAATTGATAAAAGAAATCTCTCCAAGCTAAAAATATATTAATATAAAAATTAAAATTCATAAGTTTTACAAATGATTTTTTAAAATTAAGCATCTAAAATTATACAGTAAGAACTTTAAAAAATTCAGACTTGAATATTTTAGCATGTATAACTGAAAATTTAGTATTATGTGACTATTTAGATGCCAATGTTCCCAACAGTAAATTTAAAATTATTTTTTTTCTTTAAATAAATATTATTTAATACAGGATTGATTTAAAGCAGAAATAAATTATATTTATAAACTTTCTGTTCCCTAAATATCTTCATTTCAATAATATAGGCCTTTTTCAAACAACTTTGTAATGTCATGGTAAAGTTGGTAGCAAAGCTAATTTCTGATTCAGATATTGTTTTTATTATTATTGAACAAAGATACTGCAATACAATTTATAGTAATGAAATATACTTTAAATAATTAATATAGGTAGTTTTAAAAATAGATTAAATCATGTTAAATTATTTTGGGGGAGAAAGTGCAAGTCTATAGAATTTTTTCAGGTATCTTTAATAAACTACTATTCTTTAAGCATTTCTTGCATTGCAATACTTTTGACCAGCTGAAGGTGTGTGAGGCTATTTCTTCATAATAGATATAATGCATTGGGATTGAGCTTCCTGGCATAGAGAAATAAACATGGATGCAAGACAGATATTAAAAAGAAGGGATGTGCCTTAAAGAATTGGCTTTGAACAATTAGAAATGTCACTAATTCAGCAAACATGTATATAAAACTAACTCAGGCATCTTTCAAGTAAATTATTAGATGATTAGATGAAGCATTTTTAAAACACTTTTTCCAATGATAAATTTTGAGGGTGCCAATCCCTTGGATCCATCCCCGTGCATGTTACGAGGAGAGGAGAAATAGTGGGTTCTAATGCTTGTTTTATTTATTATTCTACTGAACATAAATGTTTGAAATTTTAATTTTCTAGTTTGTGCATTACTTTAACTTAATTAGTAAATTTTTGCACCTGATGAATTTAATTTTGCAAGAAAATCAATATAAAACTAAATCCCATACACCAATGAATTTGAAATTTATACATTTGGATTTAATAGGAAATGAGCAAATTAAAAATCTTGATTTTACTCTCACATATCCAAAAACTATATTATGATCTATAAAAATTCTCCAGGGATAGAAAAAAAATCAAGTTATTGCATAGATGCAAGCAGACAGAATTATTTCAGGTATAGAAAATGTGTAATTTCACATGTATATGTATATATGTATACAGCGGCATAGCCAGAAATTTTTAATGGAGGGGGGGGGGTTACAACTACAGCAACTCATATATATGCATACATGTGTGTGATAAGGTAGTGAAGAATATACATTTTGTATGGCAAAAAATTCCTCATGGGGAGAGTTATGACCCCCCTAACCCTCCCCCCCTAGGCTATGCCCCTGTATGTATACAACAGAAGAAGAAAAAAAATTAAAGCTTAAAATGCACTTAAACATTTAAAGCCAGCTTCTTTTTTTTTCTATAGAAAATTATGTTAATTTCACTAAAATAGTTTTTAAAAAAAGATTATACTTTAAAATTATTTACAAGTCCTTATTAAATCTAAATAAATTTCCTAAAAATTCATAATTATTTAAATTCAAAAGTTGAAAATTTATGAATGACAAAATCACATAAGTTTTTGTGGATTACAATATAAGTGTTTCAAAAAGAATTTCAGATATGCATCATTAAACTTTTTTTTTTTTTTTCAATACAGTAGCTCCTTGTTATATTGTGCTGGTTGGGAGACAAGAAAATATGTGATATATGCGAGAGCATATCTAACGGAGGAGGAGTAATTGGTAATTATATGATAAATTTTCCTTTGATGAATAAACATACTTAAAATATAATAAAATACACTGACCCATGCAAATTCACATTTTAAAAAATCATACCTAATGGCCCACGTCTCCATTGTCTTCATATAATGAGTTTACCAATATTTTCCTTCGAGTATATATACCCAATTCTATACCACTACAGTCATGAGAGTTAAAAACTGTTATAAAAACATTAAAAATTCTGGTTGCAGCATTTAATTCCACATAATTCCCGTGTGACCCATTTGTTGACATTATCTGTTTAAAATACTGATCAGAAATTGTATAATGCCATAAAAACTATCTTCAATAATAAATGAGCTGTATGAGATCCAATTATAAATTACATGCTGCAGATTTTTTTTTTTTTTAATTAGGAAGTGATTCTTTCAGTGTCAAAAAGCATCTTTCTTATGAAATGCCATTCTAATGTGTAACGACATGCTTTATTCTGGTTAGTCACTGGTCGGTGAGAGTATATACATGCTCAGACAGTATCAAAAAGCGTCTTATGAAATGTCATTCATAGGGCAAAGACAGGCTTTATTCTGGTTACTCACTAGTCAGCGAGAGTACTTGCATACTTAGACAGTATCAAAAAACGTATGAAAGAATCTGTTTGTAGCTACATAAGTGTTTTAAGATATACAGATTAATAGTGTCAGTACTATAATGAAAGAAATGGCGGATTAAAGGGGGGGCAGAGGAGACTACCTTCCCCCCCCCCCGAGAAAAAAGAAATCTCTCTATTCTAAAAAAAAGTAAAGGCCGCTGGCGCTGTCAATAGCTTGTGTACCTATCTCCTCCTAAACCATGGGGATTTGAGTTTCGACTAAGGTGCCCACAGATTCGAAAAATTCCGAGGAACCTGCTAAGCTGACTTAAATTTCGAAAATCGAATTATTTTAGAAGATATTAATAAAAAACTGAAAAAAATAAACAGAATGGTTGCCAGATTTGGCATAAAATCATTCATTCCTTTGCAACAAAGCGTTTCCAAGTATCTAGAATTGCGTGAAATTTACAAAGTTAACACAAAAAGCCTAATAACTTCTTCACCGTTTGCACGATCCGCTTGAAAATTTTCATGATCATGTATAAAAATATAGAAAACAAAATGCGCTTCTTTAAAAATCTGAAAATCCACCCGTTCCCTCCTTTTTAAGCGATTTTTCGCTATTATCAGCACCATTTTATTTCCGAGAGTCAAAAAAGTAAATCATTTGCGTGACAAAATTACCCTTTTCAAGTGAATATGATGTCATACAATTGGGATTCAAATTCGTTTAAAAAATCTTTTCCAGATTACACAGTTTATTATCATTTTTTTTTCACAAATAAATCGTTTGCATGGACATGAGAATAGCTGTGTACACAAAACGAAATCTTTTGATTCCGAAAAGATTCCACGAGTTTCCAGAACAGAATGAAATTTAATTTGGGTATCTCTATTCTAAAAAAAAGTAAAGGCCGCTGGCGCTGCCAAACCTTGTTGGCCTATCTCCTCCTAAACCGTGGGGATTTAAGTTTTGACTAAGGTGCCCACAGATTCGAAAAAATCCGAGGAACCTGATCAGCTGACTTAAATTTCGAAAATCGAATTATTTTAGAAGATATTAATAAAAAACTGAAAAAATAAACAGAATGGTTGCCAGATTTGGCATAAAATCATTCATTCCTTTGCAACAAAGCGTTTCCAAGTATGTAGTATCACGTGAAATTGTCAAACATGAAGTAGAAATACACCCATTTTACGCCAAAATAAAAACTACATGAAATAAGTAACTCAAAATGTGTTACACAAAGTTGACAATTTTCAAATAGTAAGTTCGCTTAGACAACAGGAGTTTAGAATTAGCGATTATTCGTTTTGCCAAAACAGAATAACTAATTTCTTGAAAATGAAAAATAATTAAAATGCAGATTATTTTAAAGCCGGTTCGGTCCAGCTGGATTATTTGCTACCAGTAGAAATATTTGGCGGCGTTAACTATGCCATTATAGCAGTTACACTACACTTTGGATATTTGCTAGCGAGACGAGATGGTATAATTCGTGGTGCTAAGTACGCCAATCTGCAAACGATTATGTAAATGAAAATATGGATAACGGTTTTCCGGTAAACTTACATGAACAGTAATTATAGGTTGTGAGCATGTGTAAATTGCCAAATAATGAAAAGTCGCCATTGGTGGCAAGCTATCCTATCTGTTCCGTAGCTTTTATTAACTTTACATGTCTACTACGCAAGTCGCCAAATAACGAAAAATCGCAATGGGTGGCAAATTCGAAGGGTGTCCAATAGGTTTTACACTATTTAAAATACAGCTGAAACAGATGTTCTGATTTTATTATGCTTTAGCTCCTAATTAATATAACTTTTGAATGGCAACATTGAAAATCATTGTGTTTCTGAAGAGTGCAAATAATTTTTCCAGCGATTATAAGAGTCCGCACTCCAGGTGTAGTATAGCTCAGGACCCATACAACACGGATTCCCATAACAAAATATCTTCCGTGTAATGAGGGGGAGGGGGTCTACTGTAGTGTGAAGTTTAAATTTTTATGTACCAATGAACATGCAAGAACCAAGCAATGCCTAGCTCAGTAACATTCTATCTGATCCAATCTTCGGGTTTTGTCTGTTGAAATTATGTCTTTTTTACGAATAAGCCTGATTAGGGGTCGAATACCTCACACGAAAAGCGAGCGTAGTGAGCCTGGGGGCCTTGGCCCTTAGTTAATGTAAAAGATCGTATTTTATTTCCATAAAATGGATGTATATGTCAATCTTCTAACTAACCGCCCCCGACAAACTTCTATTAATCTGCCACTGAATGAAAGTACTGTAATCAGCTAAACAATAAATATAGAAGTTTAATTATTTACATTGAAGTTTACATAAAAGTATAATTGGGCAATGAGATATAGCCCAATTAAACTTTTTGGGATATAAGAGCGATTATCTACCAGCTTTCTTTTATCACTCATTTTCTTCCATACCAACTGTATCTCATATATAATGGGAGGCCTTTTTCCTAAGTTGTATAACTCATTATTTGGAATGTTAAATTTTTTGCAGTAGAATTTTCAACAGAGTAAAAACAGAAAAAAAAAATGTATGAGTACTACTTCAGGATTCATACAAGATTCATTCAAGTAATGTAACTAATTTTTTACAGAAGAGACTATGCATCACTGTGACCTTTAACCTGTTGGACTAGGTAGAGGGGATGTATTAGCTTCATAATGCACCCATTCTCTGCTGCCTTCGTATTCTTGAAGTCAGGACATGCATTTCCATGAATCTCTTTTGAGGCTGTTAATATAACACAGTGCAATGAATCATTCTGTGGAGCAATGTTATGCCATCAAATTTTGCATTAAACTAAGGAAATCCAACACTGAAATGTTAGTATTAGTTCAGCAGGCTTTTGGGACTGGCAGCTTATCCAAATCACAAGTTTGCTGATGGTAAAAGTCATTCAAGAAAGGCACAGAGAATATTGGTGATGAATCTTGCAGTGTGTGGACATGCACCAATCTCCTGAATCTATAAAAATGTGCGTGCTTGATTCTTTGAAATCTAACCAAGGGTGGGTTGTTCAGCCTGCAATGGATAACAGAAACTCTACAGATGACAAAAGCAACTGTTCATTGCATTGTAACCAAAGATTTGAACATTAAAAAAAGAATGCCAAATCAGTCCCAAAAGTGTTACTATTGAGCAAAAGGACATGGGAATGTTCAGGTAGAAACTTTCAGAAATGTGAGAAAAGTATCCTAATTTTTTAAACACCGCTATCATTGGTGATGTCATAGGTTTTTGCGCCATTTTTGTTGTCTTCTTTATGTTAGATGCTTTGCTCACTGTGAATTTGTATCAACCAGAGCCACTGTGAATGCAGCTTTTTACTTGGAAGAGCACAAAAGACTATATAGAAAGGTTGCACATAGCTGAGATGGCATCAAGGACACACAGAAACTTCATAACAACAATGCGTTAAACCACAGTGACTTCACGGTAAACAATTTCCTGACGAGGATTCACACTCAATTCATTCCGCAGCCTTTCGACAGTCCTGACCTGGTTACCTTAGACTTTTTTTTATTTCCTTGCTTAAAAGGAGTCCTAAGAGGGAAACACTGCAACACAATCAAAAACATACAGGCTCATTTTACATTGGCTCTGTCTAAGGACATGCCGAAGAATGCCTTCCAGGCCTGGAAACATCACCTCCAGAAATGTAACGATGCAGGAGCGTGCAACTTTAAAGATTTTCAACTAATTTGTATAAGGATCATTCCATGTCAAATCAACACAGAAAAGGGCACTTTACAACCTGAATCCCTCCGATTTTTTTAAAACTTGGCACAGTTGTTGCACACTGTAACCTGCAGCCAAATATCAAATTTTAGATTTTTTAAACTTTTTAAAATAGTTTAAAAAAATGAAGTACTTTACCTCATAAAACAGCCCATAACTTCTGTTCGAATTGTGCTACTGAATGAATGAGGGCTCATTTTAAAGCTCTTGGTGTGAGTTTTCCAGGGATATGTAACATGATGCCAAAACTGGAATACAAATATCTAGGTCAGTTGACCTTGAATATCTCAAAACATGTCCCTTTCGTTTTTCTTCGTTTTTTATATTTTAATCACCTATTATTGTTTTATAAGTTTGCAAGTTTTCAAGCTGTCACTGGCAAAAATTTAAGTTATGAATTTTTTTTAAAATAACATTTGTATCTAAGTAAAATGTAGTACTATCTATTTACTATTGTTATTAGTTTTGATTATTAAAACAATGCCCAAATTTTCATTGTTATTTACCTGCACAAAAATTACATAAAGCAGACATTCTGACCCAGCCATTTTGTTATGTATAAATAGTTTTTATACTTTTAAGCCTGATATGTTTTTCATGCACTGTATAAATTAATTTTGTTTACTACTGATTTTTTTTTTCTTTTTTTTATTGCCAATGTTGTTGATTCAGTGTCTTTTGTTGAAATTGCATAAGTTCTTCCTGTAACAGTGTTTCCATCAACTTTTTGGTACTGTCAAAATGTCTTCCTTTGGAGGATATGCATAAGATGGCGAGGGTCCATGTAGATGCAGGAACATAATTTTACTTCTTTACTTTCTTAAAAGATGTTCAGCACACAGCCAACCCACCAATTTTTCTCATATATACACGTTACGAATCCCCGAATGTCAGCAAGGGCAATTCATGTTCACTGGATATATATGCAGTTTTAAGCATTGTGGCTCTTGAATATACTTTTACGGTTAAGCTGTTCTTCTCCAGTGGAATGAAGCAATGTAGCTGTTGTGTATTGCAGATAGTTTTAGCAGTTTCAAAGCCATGTTGTACTATTCCTTTTTCTGCTTCATGTTGGCATTCGATGAAAAAAGCAAAGTTGCAAGTCTCAATATTTTTAGTTGTCCAGTCATACAACTTGCAAGGTGTCATTATCTGTGAACTGTATGGCTTTTGCAAACTAGCACGAGGTACTAGTCTCTTGACAGTCCCTCCCAAACCATCAAAAGGACTTTAGCTATGTGAGGTAGCTAAAGTCCTTGTGAACCAGCAGAGTAAAAGTGCCACTCTGCTGGTACACCAAAATCTGTTTTGTGATGGCAAAGATTTATGAAATTTTTTTCGGTTTTATAGTGTGCAGCTGCACCATCTGAAAAATAAAAAATGCGTTTAGGTTTACCTGAAATTTTTTTTCTAAGTAGATAAGTAAGTGTTTTTGGAAGAGATGAACTGCTGCAGTATCATGCTGTAGGGAATCTTAGATCATAATGATGTGTTGAATACTTTCGATACCTTTATAATAAATTGTGAAAGGATGTATTGTGGCTTGTGCACTATTCCAGTGGAAACCTTGTGCAGCATCTTGAAGCACAAAGGAATAATTTTCAGCAAAGTCGCATATCACTAAAAATTCACCTTTTTGTAATCTTGATTTTATTTCATTCTGGAAAAGTACTTGTTCCTTAGCTATAAAAGAATGCTTACAAAGAATTTTTAGTTTCTGCATGAAAGAGTTCACAAAATCATCTGTTGATTTAGCTATCAGCATTAGTGTAGTGTGATCTGTGGATACCAACTGGTTAAAGGTAATTTTTTCTATACCTTTAGAATGAAACACCTCAGAAAGATTAGACTGAAGTTTCTCTGTTCCTGGACAAAACATGCAATCACCAAAGAAGCAAGCTGGTAAAGGTGGATTACAATTAATATTTGCTATGCCTTTATTGTATGATTTAATCTTCATATCACTGCCTCTGCTCTTACATCCATCCAGCATTAGCTTTACATTTTGATGGGTTGCACACACACAAACTGTATGTGTACCCCTTGCACCAGCAAGAACACAGTTTTTGGGTCTTAATTCACAAAATTTGGAAAAGCCACTTTTCAGATCTGGGTGATCTTTAAAGAAAATATAAGCTTCTTTCAAGTTACTTAAGATTAATCTTTTCTACAGGTGTGTATGTTGTCCTTGAATAACCAGAGAAACAAAATCTTTTTTTGCCTGGTATGCAATGGCTGATTTCATCATACATATAAAACTCTTTTACTGCATTTAAAATGCCTTCATGCAAGATTTTTCCTGGTTTCAAATTTGGGGTTGCTAAAATTCCCCTCTTTTTCACTCATTGTTTTGTTCTATGTACTATGTAGTTTGAAGCACCAAATTCTTTCTGAATCTTTCTAATACTCCAACTTTTTGGAAGAACTGTCAATATTTGAATTTTTAGACTTCTATCATTCGTTGATTTAAATTTCTCTTTTAACTGTAATATCATTTCACTCTCTGGATCTTCTGGTATTTCATTTGTGTTCTCAAAACAAATAATTTTCTTTTCTAATGCAGAGGCAACTCTTAATTTTTTTCTTCGGATAACTTTTTTCTTTCATCCTATTCTTCCTTAAGGGACTTTCCCCTAAACATTGAAAACTACCATTTAGCAAACTCAATGCAGCATCAGGAGCACAAGGGTCATCTTCTTGAAATTCTTCAGAGTGTATTGCAGAAGTTCCTGCTTCTTTTTCAGTTTTTTCTTCTGTAATGTTAGGCATTTTACTAAGTTTTGTATGACAATATGTACAATATACATATTTTGTAGTTTGTAGAAATAATAGGAATTTTTTCTACCATCCAATTTTGAACAGCGTGTAAGGTTTTTTTTTTCTGTGTCCTTTTAAAATAAAACGATTGCAGCAACATATTGTACTTGAAAAATTATACATTCTACCTCAAGTCAATTTCATTTACATACAGCAATAATTGCACATGTATTAATAACTAATCATAATAATAATTAGAACATAAAAGAACCGATCACTCACATTCAAATGTGTGATGTAAGCTAACTCATTTCTCAGAATAACTGCATACTTTTGATGACATCAATGTCAGCCAATGAGATCTCCGGGACATCTCACTAGCTGGCAATTTAACATTTTTAATGTTAGATTTAGCATTTTTATTGTGACTGAGAATAAAAAATTTCAATCTAGCATTTAGCAGGAAAATTAGCATTAAAACCAACTTAGTTAGACTTTCTATATACAAGTTTTTAATACACAATTTCATTTAAAGAGACAACAACAATAATAATAAAATGAAAATTTAGTTACTCATAAAAGGTTAAAGATGTAAATTTGGGCACAATTTTTATAATTAGAATTGTTGTTAGATTGTTTTGATAAGTGAAGAGTAAAAGAAAAACAATAGTATGCGGTAATGCTCTGCAGACATCTATCTTTGCTGTTTCTTTAAAAATTCACAACTTAAAAAGTTTTGCCAGTGACAGCTTAAAAACCTGCAGTATTATAGAACAATAATAGGTGATTAAAATATAAAAAAATCAAGAAAAACGAAAGGGACATGTTTTGAGATGTTCAATGTCAAAGGTAAAGGTCAAGGTCAAGTGACCTAGATATTCATATTTCAGTTTTGGGATCATGTTACATATCCCTGGAAAGCTCACACCAAGAGCTTTAAAATGAGTCCTTATTTATTTCAGTAGCACAATTAGAACAGAAGTTATAGGCTGTTTTATGAGGTAAAGTATTTCATTTTTTTCACTTTTTAAAAAAGTTTAAAAATTTGTAATTTTTGAATAAAAAAACGTGGTAGAAATCTAAAATTTGATATTTGGCTACAGGTCAGTGTACATCAACTATGCCAAGTTTTAAAAAAATCGGAGGGGGTCGGGTTGTGAGCTGTGTTGATTTGACATGGAATGACCCATAAGTGTTTTCAATAAATGATTTTTTTTTTAGGAATTTATTAGTCACATTACTTATGGTATGCACCTGAATTATGTTACTGGGGGGAGGAAGAACCAAAATATCAGGTTGGTTGCTTTGAAATTTTTAACAATAAATATATATACTTCACTTCCTATCACTGCTATATGTTGTCCTTCATGTGTTTGCCACCATTGAACAGATGTTAATGGAGCTAAAATATAAAAATTAAAATCAAAATATTTTACAGGATTAAAACTATTTTTAAAGCAGACAATGAAAAGTTTTAAACATACCTCTTTTTCCAGAAAGTCTGATTTCAGTCAGATTATCAGATTTCCAATAAGCAGGAATTTTGACATCCTTTTCCTTTAAGTAAAATAAAAGTTAGATCAAACTATAAAATGTAGAATAAATGAAAAACTAATACTTTTTTAATATTAACACAAAATATTTTAAAGCTTTTATTATTATTAAACACTATATTTGTACAACCTTAATACTTCTATGCATAATATGCAAGTTAAATATTGAAAAACAAGCAACTAAAAAGCAAATTCTATTTAGCCGAAGTCTTTACAAAATAAAATTATATGAAATCAAAGGCTATTTTTCATTTACTCATTTTAAGAGATGATTACTTAATAAAATTATTTTCTTCCTTATTGAAAGAGATTGTTAAATAGTTACAGCAAACATAGGCGTAATCTAGGGGGGTCAAGAGAGGGCAATTGCTCTGTAGTTGTAAAAATTGCCCCCAAGTCTAAAAAGTCAGGGGGCAAAGTTATGATTTTGACACGCAGATCATGCATTTATAATCCAAATATACTACCAACAGGAACGATGGCAGATTCTACCAAATGGTCAAGCTAGATAATTTCTCAGGAATGCAAAAATCAAGGTGCAGCGATTTTAAACTTGTCTGAAATCAATTGTTCAGCATTAGAAAAAAAGACCTGTTGCTGTAAATAGTGGGCAAAAAGAGGTCATTTTCACAGGCAATGTCGCAATTAGTTTATGTCACTCGGGGCAAACTATAATTAGCGCTGTGTGCCCCCCCTCGCATGGAGCCGCGCCCTATCCCAAGAAACTATAACTGATTTTGGCATTCCTTTTAGAATGTCTCCCGGTGCTTGTCCCCGCTTACCCCCCCTTTAGTTGCCGCCCAGTCACAGGTTGCAGGCAGTTTCTCATTTATATTTTAGTGAACCTAATTTTGGTGTTTGAAGGTCAGTAGCAGAGAGACAACACACTTTTATGATTGTGCCCGACTTACTTGACTTGACAGACAACTAATTGCAAATTCAAATGTGGCGCAGTTTAAGAGAACAAAAAACGGTCTGCGATTTTATGATGTATATCTGCTGCCAGGTCCGCAACTAGGGGCACATGCCCCAGTCTTGGTAGGCGCTCCAAAATAAGTTTTGGTTCCGTGGGAGGGGGCCGTTCTAGTTGGTTCGTCGTGAGAGACATAAACTCTAGTTGCAGTACTATCTAAGTCAGTATTTCGATACCTTTTACCCTTTTAGATTTTCATGGATTAGAAAAGATTAGAAAAATATAGCAACAAATTACCTAATTACTTCCTATTAACAGCGTTGCTCCCAAGCAATACGGAGAAGCAACGTTTGACACAGAAGAGGAACCTTCACAGCTATTGTTTATAACGATCTGCTGATGTGCATATAATTCTACTTTCTAGCATTTCAAAAAATTTGTTTAAAAGTCTAGCTAAGATAATATCTCAGAATATTAGTTTTCTTTAGTAAATAGTATATGTACATTTACCTAATTTATATAATCCCCCCTTTTTTCTTCGTGGAAACGTCTTCAACTCAAAAACTTACATAATTTATCAGGGGTCAATCCAGGAATATTTTCCAGGGTCCCATTTTTGTAAAAACTGCATATTTTTGTGAATTTCAGCACTTATTTTTGTGAATTTGAAACCAAATTTTAATAAAAGTCACTTTTTTTTTGTTAACTGATGAAACATTAAAATGTAGGGTAAAATGCCAATGAAGGGCAGTTTTAATTGACTGTATTTTTGTGAAGGGGTTCAGTTTAAATCGATTGTAATTTTGAGAAAGGGCTACAAAACGGACCCAGTTTTTGTTTGTATCGACCCCTGTCCCCTGCTTATGCCGAGCTTTTGGTTAATGAAATCACACTAAAAGTCGTTCCAGCTCCTCAAATTATTAAATATGTTTTTCCACATTACTTTTCTAAAAATATTTACAATACCCCCCCCCTCCAAAATAAATAAAAATAGAAGATAAAATAATAAATAAAACTAACGTACTGGAGTCTTAAAAATTTTTAATTTTCTGTCGAAGTCAAAGAAAAACATGAACACTGAGCTCAGAATGTTGTAAATTTAACGGGTCGCTAACATAAAGAAAGTACCGCAGGAAGAGAGGTTACAGAAAATAGAAAATGTGCAGTGCAATGAGTTTCATTATAATGCATTTCAAACCTCGCAAGAAAAGCGGCTTTTTAACAAGGCATAAAATGATCGTTTTTTTTGGACCTACAAACAAAACTTAAGAACATGTCATCACTAAATGACCATTAAGATTCTGTGAAAAATTGGAGTGATTTAAATGCCGAACGTGCTCCTTTTATCTCCCATTAACTCAAAAATCAGTCACATTTGTGTTCACTTAAATAGACTAAGACCAGTTTTTCCCCGCAAGCATATTGACTTTGTGAGAGAAGGCAGCTTTAAAAATTTTTGTATGTAACATGATGTTTTATATTTCAAGTCTGTTGTTAATCTTTTGCTACCTTGTTGGGGGGAAAATATCCGACGAAGAACACGGGAGATATCCAAGAGGGTTGGAGGGATTATTGAATGAGCTCCAAAGAATGGATTACAAAGAGCTAAGCTAAATAAATGATGTCTGTGTGTCAAGTTTGGTTAAGTTAAATGAATTTTACCAGCTGAATATCTGTCTCCTGTAGTGAAATATTATCTTGTTTTGTGTATGAGTACAGGTAAGTAGTTTTTGTAATTTTCTTGTCAAATCAGTAAATTTTAAATAAAGATAAGTATTAGTCTGGAGAAAATACTACAACGTACAGATCATTTGGGTTTTTTGTCAGGAATTCGTTAGTGAGAAGACATCCATTATAGTTGCGCTTTGAGGGGGGAAATGCAGTTTTGTTTAAATTTAAAATGATGCCTCTCCTTACTTATTGGAAAAACCCTTTGAAAATCAAAGTCGGCCGCTTCAGTTTTTGACCAATCAAATGTTTCTTGACAGTCAAGCCCTGCTAATGTCCAGTGGCTGTGGTTTTTTTTTTTTTGTAGTGAGCACATAGATTTGCAATTTCCAATCCTACCAATGAAATTTGTTTTGGACGTACACACAGACTCTACCGCTAAAAGCTAATTCAGTCCCCAGTGATACCAGTGGCTGTGGAGTTGTTTTGATAAAAGAGGAAAAACGTAAGCTCTTTTATCTATTTTATTAATTATACTTATTGCACTATTTACTTTTTGTTTTCAAGAGTTAAAAATAACTGTTCTCAAATTTCATTCGTTTTAGTACAGTATTTTTTCCATTGTTATAGAAGAAATATTTTATGATTTATTAATGACTATGCCATTTTATCTCTCCCCCTTTATTGAAAATTGTCCGAAAAATGTGTCTCAAAAATGTGTCCCAAAAATGCGGCATAAAACTAAGAATAAATTGTTGAGTATTGAACTGCTTTTTTTTTTATTGTGCAATGTCTTATCCTCCTGAATTCTGTATCCCTCAATAAAAATTTATCTACCTAACTGTAAGTGTGCTCGTGCACACATTCTTTTTACTTCTTCTATACTTTTTTCACTTAGCGTAAATACGGGTTAGGACCCCTTAGAAAGACCCCCCACGGAGGGCACCTCACTCATTGGCCTAGAGCCCACGCATAGCTAATCGGCTGTAATCCCACAAACACAAACAAATCTATACTTTTTTCCTTCTTGATGATACCTTGTTATGTGATGTACCTGTTTTTTCCATTCTAATAAAATGTTATGTTAAAATTCCACGCTTACTATGTTTGTTCCATAACTCTGTTAACATTTCTAAAAGGTTATGGACACCAGATGGATTAATTTATTTATTTGCTGATTTTTAACGTTCGTTTCAAGGCTGCATCATTCATCCTCAAAATGGCGACTGTAACTTGGCGAATTTAAACGCTGAATAATTTCAAAACATGGAAAATGCAAATGAAAGCACTTTTAATAAAGATTGATGCCTGGATTTATGCATCAGGTTCAAAGCCTAAATCTGAAGTATTTAAAATGACGAAAATTTGCAAGAAGAGTTCAATACGTGGGTCCAAATGGAAAAAGCAAAAGCAATGTAATTCAAACAAAGATATAATTCAAGATACACAGATAAATAAAGATTCTATGTATATTGCCATCTGAACTCAAACAAATAAAAAATTGTGACGCTTCATCAGATGTCTGGAAAAAACTGGGAGAAATCTATCAGTCTAAAGGACGTGCTCGTAAAGCTGCATTAATGAAATCTTTAATTCAATATAAGATACCCGACTCGTCTAATGGAATTCACGACCATTTGAGAAAATTCTTCGACATAGTGGTCAACATAATTTAGTCGACATCTTCGAAAGACTTTCAGAAATGGATATGAAAACAGACGACAACTTGCTGACTGTAATGCTGTTATATAGCCTCCATTCTACTTTCAACAATTTTCGATGTGCTATGGAATCAAATCAAGAGATGAGCTTCCAAAGCCAGAAATACTCAGAATCAAATGCCAGGCGTAACGATGATAGACAAGCGGAAGACTCAGGGGCTTTCGTGGCTGGTCCTAGAAAACCAGCGTCTAAAAATAAAAATTATCGAAAACACTCGAGCCTGCCAACTCATAAAATTAGGAATGCATCACGAATAACTTGTAAAAGGTGTAAACGCATTGTGCACTGGGCTACCGAATGTGAAAGTGGAAAAAAGAGTAATTTTAAACATAAGCTTAACAGCCTGGGATTCTTATCCACTCTGGATGACTCGCCAATAAGGTTACCAGGCGAAATACAGCAACCCTACTTGCCTAAAGCTCTCTCAACAATATCAAATAACGAAAAGCAAAATTTTTGGTGTGTTAAGATAGATACTAAAAATTATATGTTACTTCAGTTATCACCGACCCACATTTGCAATATGAAGGAAAGATCAGGAAACCCTCCTACTTCCAGTCGATGAAATAAATGTAAAGGAAGAATAAAAGAAGAAGGGGTGAGAGATAGATAGTCAATTAATATCGTTTTAATATGGCAATAATGAAACTAAAATATTAGGGGGGGTCAGGGGAGTCTCCCTTCATGAGGCTCGAAGACCGAATTTATAGTTTATATATGTGTGTGTGTGTGTGTGTGTGTGTGTGTGTACGGGCATGCATATATAGACTTTCATTTAAAATGACTTTTGCCCCCCCCCCCCCAGTTTCGAAGCCCAAGTTACGCCCATGAAAGCAAAGTATTTTCTTTATGAATGGGTTTACAAAACATCTGTTTGTGGAAAATGGAGTTCTAAAGTTTAGTCAAGAAAAATATTTACTTAGGTAATAGCACAGGATTATTTCTAGCTCAACTCAATTTCTTTTATTACTCATATTAATTCATTTCTCTTATGATCAAACTTTAAAATAAATTATGGATTGGCAATTTTATCTAAAATGACCATAAGATCAAAACTAAATGCATCTTTCTGTAAATCCCTATATAAAGCTGGTTCATTCCTAAAAAACATATGTTTGTAAATAAAATATTTTGATTTTTTTCTTCAAAACATGCACATAATCTAAATCGTTCTATAGTTAAACTTTATATTTGTGAAATTTCTGCAATGAATATTAATTACAATTTCTGTTTTTTAATTATGCTAAATGCTGGAAAAGAAAAAAAAATTATAGTAGAAACATTTTTACCAAAAGAGAGAGAACAGGTAAAATATATATAGTTGCATCTTGAGTAACAATCAACAACCATACACCTGAAGCATCAAAGCTAAGTGCTTTTATTTTTTTATCTGGGCAGTTAAACCAGCATAGTTGGCGAATCACAGGAGAACAGAAATTTGAAGTAATATAACGAAAAAGCAGGTAACCTATAATAAAAAGATATTTTTGTAAAGTACATGAAAATAAAAAACAATTTAAACAACATAAATAATGAGAGCATAAAAAACCATTAAAGAAAAAATATTTAGAAAACGTACATAGAAAGAAAATAATAATGCAGTCAGACTTCATTATCACGACACTTTCAGATCTACAAAAAAGTGGCATCAGAAGCACTAAGTTGCAGTAACTGGAATTGCAAATGTGCAAAATTGAAAATTTGAAAAACTGTCATGATAGTCAAGGTGACGTGAAAACTGGTCTAACTGTAATATACAGTTTAAAATAATTCTTTTATAATTAATTACTACTATATTTTTCTGTATGCAATTTAAGAAATAGAAACTGTCAATAAACTTCAGTTTTGGAAAAAATAAATCTTTTGGCAAATGCAACATTTTTTAAAAGCAGAATACTCCAACTTAAGGAGGTTTATTTTATTTATAGATATATTGATTTTTTATTTTTAAGTGAACAAAGATAATTTTATGGTTGCAAAACAGGAGGAAATAGATTTATTCTTTAATAAATAATGCTCATGCAAAACGAGTAAAATTATTTTACTGTAAAATGAAAATAATTTCATAGATACTGGAAGAAATAATTTTTAAATTCCTACTTTCCTTTTATTTAAACTCAGCACTTTATCCCAAAGACTCTGACTTTTCAAACTTGTCTTCTAAATGTTTAAAAAAAATGAACAGAAAAAAAATCATTAAAAGAGCATATATCGCCATATGATGGGCCAAAATTAACCCTTGCGAATGCCGGTGGTCGACGCTAGCCGAATGGCAGTTAAAAAATCCTTACTGGCTAGTAAACATTTAGGTCCACTCACCATACTTGCCAAGCAATTTAAATTGTACCTACATCCTTTATTATGGATGTGCCTTGTAGATTATTATAAGTTGCTGGTAAATTATTATAAGTCGCTGGTAAATAAGATTTACAAGCCATCATGGCTGGGAAATAATTTCAATTTGGAGAAAGAGTCAAAATTATCAATTAATCTGAAAGAACATTTTTTCTGTGGTCAAAACAAGTAAAGAAAAACTAAATAAGGATTTTATATGGCCATCAGAAACTACAGCACACTACTGTTGCCAAGCAAAAGATCAGTTAAAAAAAAAAAAAAAAAAAGAATTTAGTATTTTCTACCAGTCTACCAGCCTTAAACCAAAAGCTTATATCTCTATCTTCATGTTTCCCACAAATTTTCTGTTAGTGGAAAAATAAAATACACACATCATTATAAAACAAAAGGCATTGTATGATTCATAATATAATTTATCCTTGCCACACCATATGAATCATATTCATTTGAATAATAAAATTGTTAAATAGAATCAGCTGAACACACAAATAATTTTTAGTAGGGAGGGGAAAAAATTACATTCTATTTGCATACTACCATGCTCAATGGCAATTAACATGCTCATATCACAAACAATATCAAAACAGGTTAAGCTAACTCAAAGTAATTTCTTTTTATACATTACATATAAAGTAGCAAAACTTCCTACAACAATTTTTGGTGCAATTTTAAACCAAGAAAATAATGATACTTTTGATATTTGCTTTTAAAATACTACATTCATGGAGGGAAAAAAAAAAAAATTCTTACCATTATCACAGACTAGAGCTAATATACTGCGATCCTTTATTTCTGAATATGCAGAAAGCAATATATTTACACATTTCTCTCCACCTGGTTTGGATACAGAGAGAACTTTGCGAATTTCAAAGAGTGAATACATGGTATTGACTACTAATAGCTAATATAAAGAAGGATTTGATAGTTTCTGTCAGGAAAATGGAAATTTTCTTTGCTTCTTCCTGCAAATACTGTTAACATAAACATATTAAATTACAGAAGATAAAAACTAACACAAAATAATATAACTGCATGAAATCAAAAAATTTACTTTCAGAATAAGCTAAAATTTTTTGTATTTTATCAAAAAGATTGAAAACTAGTGTTTTGTATCCCTTGTGCTGTCCTCATTTTAAATGTTATGTATTTGTGTGTATTGCAGAGTGTTCGTAGTACTATAAATAATACAAGGAACAGTAACAAAGGACGTGAAAGCTAAAACTGTAGAGACTTCAGACAATGCTTATCCTCTCTTCTCCCCTGTATGGTGGTGGTGGCAGCATGGACCTTTATCATTTCATATTTTAATTATTTGTCACTATTTGCATGATAATTAACACTGAAATTCAAATGTTAATATATTTACGAATATATGAAATTTCCATTCACTATTGGCAAGTGCAGGGGTGCAGAAAAGGGGGCTTTGAGACTTGTGGCAGACTCGCAGCACTTTGCGTTAGGTTCCTCTCCACCTCCAGGATACGAGTCTCCAGGATATGCGATTTGAACGCACGAGAGGGTTCTGTCGATCAGGCCAGTTTTTCCACAAAAGCAGATTTATGCTATTGTGAACTTTAGTGACGCTATATAAGATCTTGCCAGTTGATGGACTTCGCTCTGTTTCTACGCTTGTAACTAGTTACTACACTTGGGGATTAGGCCCCATTTTTATATTGTGCACATGGTGCCAGTTTATTCATTTTTAGCTTTATTGTTAATAAAGTGTTATGTTTCCAAAAGTTGTGTTTCATTGTGAATACACATATATAAGAGAAGATTGGCTAGAGTGGTAAAAAGCCCACTTCATGTGGTGACCCGGAAAAAGGAACAAGTCATCTTCTGTAAGGAGCAAAGTGTCGTAATTTGGAGGTTTGATCCATGTTCAAAGACAAGCCCCTTCACAAGCTTTGGCAAGGGAAAGATCTACAGTCAAGCTGGACTTCTGTGATTTTGTTGGAGCCGCCCTATTGCAAAGAATGGTGTTCTACATATGAAGATTTCCTCAGGTCTGCTGCTTCGACTTTCCTGAGCATACCATCGCATATTTGAAGCCAACGGAAAAGACAGGTGGTATGTTTTAAACAAACTTTCATACATTTTCTATATCCCCATTTAAGTGGTCGCTCGGTCAGGCTTTCTAAAAATGAATGGTGAAATTTCTAAAGAGGCAGTAATTACCCGCGACATTAATCATGTAGTTCTAAAGTTACTACCCTTTTGGGAAAAATTTCCCAATTTATGGTTCGCTAATACAGAATCATAATTTCACATTGCGAACATTAGTGAAGATTCAACAAGATTTTACTTCATAGTGCCTAGTCTAAATGCTGAAATCTTAAGTTATGTAAATGGTGTGGTTTTAACACACACACACACCCTCTAAAGTATAACACTTTAAAAAAACAGCTTTTAGCCGAATTTACGGATTCCAAACAAACAAAAATAAAGCAATTACTTTCAGAATTAGTGTTAGGAGATGAAAAACCTTCCCATTTACTAAAGAAAATGAAACATTTAGCCCCCGATAAAAACGACACCGAGTTTCTAAAAACTCTTTCTTCAAAGATTGGCTAAGGACACTCAAGCTATCTTGTCTGTACATGAGGTGCATAAAGAAGACATTCCAAAAATCGCTATTACCACGCCTTTCAGATTATGGGAATTCCCATTCCTCCCCTTCGGGTTGTGTAATGCAGTTCAAACATTTCAACGGTTCATATCTGAAGTCCTGTAAGACTTTAACTTTACATTTGCTTACTTAGATGACATTTTAATAGCCAGTTCAAATGAGAAAGAGCACATGACTCATCTTGAAACGCTGTTTAAAAGACTAAACAAATATGGCATTAGAATCAATTGGTCTAAGAGCATTTTTGGGGTCACAGAACTACCATTCTCTGGTTACTTGGTTAACAAACACGGCATAAAACTGCTGCCTAGCAAAGTTAAACCAATTTTAGACTTCGAACAACCTCAAACATGTAAAGGTTTAAAACGCTTCTAGGGACTCTTGAACTTTTACAGACGGAATGTCCCGCAGGCTGCTAAATTACAAGCGCCTTTAAATGAGCTTTTAAAAGGTTATAAAAATAATGCCAAAAAGGTAATTTCTTGGACAACCGAAACACTAGAATCCTTTACAAAGTGCAAGGAATCGCTAGCTAATGCTGCGTTACTGGTACATCCCAACCCAGACGCACAGCTTTGCTTATGCACAGATGAAAGCAACACTTCTATAGGCAGTTCTCTCCACCAGATCAGCTTAAAGCGGGGTACACAAGTAATTGAGCCCTTAGCATTTTATTCTGCTAAGCTCACACCCGCACAGCAGAAATGGTCTACTTATGATAGAGAATTGTACGCTATCTACGCATCTATCAAATATTTTAAGCACTCTCTCGAGGGCCGTGTTTTCACGGTTCTCATGGATGATTAACCCCTCACCTTTGCCTTTAATCAGAAGGGGGATAAATGGTCTCTTAGGCAACTGAGACACCTAGACTACATCAGTCAGTTTAGTACGGATATTCGCTACAACCTGGGACACGACAATATCCCTGCCGATTTCTTTTCTCGAATTGAGTCCATTACCTTCCCGAGTACATCAGATTACTCAGCAATCCCAAAGGCACAAGAAGGTGATAAACTAGAAAAACTAATCGATACACATACCGGATTAGTATTTAAAAGAATGACAGTTCCAGAATCTCAAACTCCCTTGTACTGTGAGGTATCTACAGACTAAATTCGTCTGTATATCCCAGATTAATTCCGAAATAAGGTGTTTGACAATTTACATAACTTGTCTCACTCAGGTATGAGGGCTACAGCTACATTGCTGAGTTTTCGTTTTATTTGGCCTGGCATACAAAAGGATTCGCAGACTTGGGCAAAATTTTGCATTCCTTGTCAGTTGACTGAGCTGCAAAGGCATACAAAAACCCAAAATACAGAATTATACTGTTCCAGGAGATAGATTTGACTACGTACACATAGATCTAGTTGGTCCATTACTCGTGAACAAAAATTTTTAAATATTTAGTTACAATGATCGACAGATTTACACATTGGGTTGAAGCAGTACCCGCCACTAACATAGCCAGCGAAACTGTTGCTAGAGCATTTTACGAAAATTGGGTGGCAATATTTGGAGTGCCCACAACTATTACAACTGACCTGGGTCGGCAATTTGAATCCTATTCGTTTAATTCTCTTTTACATTTATTTGGAATAAAAAGAAATCGTAGTACAGCTTATCATCCACAGGCCAATGGTCTTATAGAGAATTGGCATAGGGGGTTGAAGACTGCTTTGAAAGCCTGTCTGACCGACCAATGGTTGGAAAAATTATCTACTGTTCTATTAGGACTTTGGTCCATATATAAAGAAGAGTTAAGAGCAACCACGGCTGAGTTGGCATATGGCATTTCACTTAGACTACCAGGAGAATTTTTTCCAGCCCTCTGCAATAGATGTTAATATTTCAGACTTCACTCGATAACTAAAACAGCAAATGGAACAACTAGAACCTCGACCAACGTCTTCTCATGGCCGTGAGCAAATACTCATACCAAAATCACTAGACACATGCAAAGATATATTTGTTCGTAAGGACTCTGTGAAACCACCGGTGTGTGTTATGCGACTTGAACGCATGAGAGGGATTTGGTGATCAGGCCAGTTTTTCCACAAAAGCAGATTTATGCTAATGTGAACTTTAGCGACGCTATATACGGTCTTGCCAGTTGATGGACTTCGCTCTGTTTCTATGCTTGTAACTAGTTACTATGCTTGGGGATTAGGCCCCATTTTTGTATTTGGCACAAGGTGCCAGTTTATTCATTTTTAGATTTATTGTTAATAAATTGTTATGTTTGCAAAAGTTGTGTTTCATTGTGAATACATACATATAAGAGAAGATTGGCTAGAGTGGTAAAAAGCCCACTTCAGACTCAAGGCCTCCTCCCCATACCCTTGGAGAAAGAGAGAAAATTACAACAAATCAGCAAAATATGGAAGCATTTTTACTTCTAGAATCGATCTAAACATACTAAGACCCCCAAATTTATTGAATTGCTGCACTCCTGGGCAAGTGGAATTTTTACTTTGGCTTGTGAAAACTCAGTCTAATTATGGATGGAGTTCTTACATGAGGGGAAATAAAATTGATACATGTATGAGATTGAGTTAGCAAAGAGGAAACTATACATGAAGCAAAGTTTGCAACATAACACTCGTTACAACATAACCAAAAATTCATGAACCCGTGCACATACCCGGACAACTGACATTTATGGGTTTTGATTTTTTTAACTCACATTTTGCATTCCGAGTTTTTAAATTTTTTAACTGGCAGGCCAGGCTTATTTTTACTTTATTTATCAAAGTATTTCAATGTATAACATTTAAAGTACTATAATTCAGAAAAATTCTCAAAATATGTAAAAAGTAGAAAAGGCTAACCAAGCTGCGTGGCCAGTGCATTTTTTTTTCTGAATGTATTCAGAGCTCAAATTTCGGGTCCTGTTTTTAAATAATTGATTAAGTATCAGATTAATTGATTAACTAATAAAATTTTTAATTAGTACCCATACCTACTATACATACATCAGCAACTTCCATCCCCCTTCCTTTTTCAAAAATAGTTCTGAATAAACTGGCACACACTAAAACAAAAATTATCATATATACTCTAATATAAGCCAAACTGATAACTCTACTTTAAAAAACTAGTTATAAAAGCAATAATCCGAGTATAAGCCAAACATAAAAATAGATTGAGAAGATTGATCATAATCAAATATTTATTTTATTAATTGCTAATAGTTTGTTTTAATTGCTTAAACACCGAGAAACTTCAAAATTCTGTGGGGGGAGTACATTGTAGTAGCCAAGATACTAAACTGCACATGCTCCAAAATATTTTTTCCCCATTTTTTACTAACCCATATAAAAGTTCACCCTCCGATTTTTTAATCAAAATTTTGATGAAAATTTCTCTGCTTATACTTGAATACATACAGTAATTCTTGTAATTATGACACTTGAATATAAATAGAGTAGGCATGAAGCAAAAATAGCCATAAATATTTTTCCACAAAATGGCTAACTTAGTTATATAGTTAAAAACATTAAAATCTCCGTAAAAGTTTAAAATCACGAACCATTTTAGCGCTTTCAGCAGCTAAACCGCTGCCGTCTTCAGAACTGAGCCCGCTCGGCTCGCTCCCCGCCTCTTCACCAAATCCAGCCACGACTCCTCTATCTGCACATACGTCATGTCGTTGACGCATGCGTAGATAGAGGATCACAAAGCCAATTACCCCAGAAATATTATTTCCTGCCTAATCAAAAATCTGATGTGTCCAACACGACTTCCTTGCACGTCCATTAGATCAAAAATATTTTCGACGCACTTCCTCTAAATTTATTTGTTTGAAAGAGATAAAATATCAATAATAGTAAGGTTTAGCGATTTCTAGCCAAATATTTCGATATCGCCAAGCTGAGTTCAATTTGAAAGATTTCCTTCTGACACTTTATTTGGCGATATTTCACCAAAAGCCGACAAACTTGAGATAGTCAGCGAGATTTTGGGGATAGCCAAAGTAGTCATTGACCACAGACTTTCAATGAATTGAATGCATCTATACACCTCAATGTATTCAAAGTCATTTGGCTCACCATGTAAATAAATTCTCAGTCGATTGCTGTCAAAAAAGATATTGAAAACAGTTAGATATTACAATAGTTCTAAATACAAAGTTAAAAAATCTACGGGTTAAAGTTTTAGAGTTATACAAAATAGGAAATAATTTTTGGCGCCAAATTTGGCGATATTTCTGCGAAACTCGTCAATGTCGACGACATTTGGCGAGATTTTAAGCATAAACCGAACAATGAGAGATTATCGCCAAATTTGGCAATATTTCGCCAAAACTCGCCAAGAACGATGACAAATGGCGATACTTTGGGCATCGACTGACTGACGATCGACTGACTATCGCCAAATTTGGCGATATTTTGCCAAAACTCGCCAAGATCGAGGACAGACGGCGAGATTTTGGGCATGTACCAAACAATGACTGTCTACAGTTGTATTATAATGAAGATGTCCATAGACATTAAGGTACTGAAATTCTTTTCGGTGGTCCTGTAAATAAACTCTCCAGTAGATTGGAACCAAAAATCGAGATGCACAACTAGATGTTACAGCATTCTTATATATGAAATTTCATAATCGTTTTTGAGATTTGAGAGTTAAATATGCACACACGTACACCAAAAGTCGCCAAGCTTGGCGACTTTTGGCATAGTTCTTGAGGGAGGCACGTGACCGTGGTCGGACCATTACCTAACGTATGTGGTAGGACGGTATTGTGCTTGAAATGGATGAATGCCCCTAAAATTGCTATTGACCGTAATGTATTGGAAATCTTTTGAATGTTCCTGTAGCAGAACTATAAATGATAAAGACACTTTTTTTAATGGAGAAATTCATTTTCTAACTCTTTACAGCATATATCACTTCTGAGTCGTTTGAAATAGCCCAATACCTCTAAAAAACGCTTTGATGAATTTCGGCCCATAGAGCGTAATGTATTTCGAATCTTTTGGGCGGTCCTGTAGATAAACTATTCAGTCGAATGGAACCGAAAGGGAAGGTGCACAACTAGATGTTACAACAATCCTAAATATAAAGTTTCAACATTCAACGCCTAACAGTTTTTGAGATATGCGAGTTTAATGAATTTCGGCCCATTTTGTGTAATGTATTTCGAATGTTTTGGGCAGTCCTGTAGATAAACTATCCAGTCGAATGGAACCAAAAGGGGAGGTGCACAACTAGATGTTACAACTATCCAAAATATGAAGTTTCGACATTCTACGCCTAATAGCTTTTGAGTTAGGCGAGTTTAATGAATTTCGGCCCATAGAGCGTAATGTATTTCGAATCTTTTGGGCGGTCCTGTACATAAACTATCCATTCGATTGCTACCAAAAGGGGAGGTGCACAACTAGATCATAGAACAATCCTAAATATCAAATCTCAACATTCTACGACCCATAGTTTTTGAGATATGCGAGTTACATACATACGTACGTACGTACAGACGGCATGGAAAAACTGGCCACTGGTCAAAATGAGTTGCAGACGCGTTAATATGATCGTGCATGCTAGCCTACGATGTGATGCATCGAAAAAAATTTTTAAATTAAATTTAGAGGTAGTCAAAATCGGTTTTTTTGTCGAAATTTGGCCCCCAAAATTTTTCGGGATCACATTACTTCCTTATACTACGTACAAGGAAGTAAAAATAGAAGGAAGAAACTAAACATCATCAACAACGCACAGAAAGAAAAACCCACCTTCACTCATCCAATTCCCTACCGTTGCGGTCTTGCTGTAAAATTCTCCAACCGTGCCCGTAAAATGAACCTCCGTATCTCAATTAAACCCAATTGCAATATCTTTAAAAGAATTCGGTCAGATAAAGACAAAATAAACCCTTTAGAAACTGCAGGTATCTACAAAATAAGTTTTACTTATAGACAATCCAACCTTCCCGGATATTACATCGGTGTTACAAAAAGAAAAATTAAAGACAGAATTAAAGAGCACATAAACAATATAAAATATAATAGACAAAGTACTGCCCTCTCCCGCCCAGCCTTAAAAGAAAATATAGATATAGATTTCATAAATGTTAAGAAAATAGCTAATTACAATAACCACAGTTATAGTTTGAAACGGGAAGCGTTGGAAATAACGACACAAGAGGGAGCCGTCAATGACATGACGCATGCGCAGATAGAGGAGTCGTGGCTGAATTTGGTGAAGAGGCGGGGAGCGAGCCGAGCCGGCTCAGTTCTGAAGACGGCAGCGGATTAGCTGCCGAAAGCGCTAAAATGGTTCGTGATTTTAAACTTTTACGGAGATTTTAATGGCTTTTTAATGTTTTTAACTATATAACTAAGGTATCTCCGTGCTTGATTTTAACTAAATGGCTAACTTATTATCATTTTGTTAACATAGATTCAAATTTTCAGAGGGGCAGCCTTCTGATTATGCATTTCAAAAGGAGTTCTATGATCTATCTTTTATTATTTTATCTAATCAATTAGCTGTATTTGTAGGGTACATTTACATTTTTAAGAAAGCTATTAAAACATATCAATGTAAATTATAATAGATCATTAATTTATTCAAAGTTTATTCTATACTTCACAAAATTTTAACATATCTTAAAAGAAGTTTTAAATTATTGAAACAGTTTTGGATTTTTTTAAGCTTTCTTTCTATTAAGAAATTAAAAAGTTTATTTTAAAGCATTATATTATTCTAATTTGTCTTTAATCGTGTTAAAAGAGGGAAAATGTCAGATTTAATCACTTTATTTTAATCAGCTGATTACTATCATAATTTAAATATTCGATTAGAAATCACTGACACCCTTGAAATATGCTGACATGCTCAAAATCTTGATCTCAACCTAACCTCCCCTAACCCAGGGTGCCCACCACAGCACAGCCACAGAAATAGTTGCTTTAGTAGTCTTCAGGGTATAAAATAATAGCCTTCAGGTTACAAAATAGTAGCCTTTATGGTAAAAATAGTATAATACTGTAATAGTATAAACCTTTTTTAAAATCTAAACAGACTGAAATCTTCTAAACAAAGTTTAAAAAATATTAAAAGCACATTTTTGTTTTCTGAAAGAAGTTTATGTAATATTTGTGAAGAGTAAATTCATTATATATTACTCTGCAGCAGACAATGCTTGCAGTTTAGTTCTGTTTCCTTAGATGCAGAAGTTCATAGAACATAACATTATAAAGTAGACAGTTTTCAATGTCTTTCCGAGTATTTTTAGTTGGACATAAAATACAAAACACAGTACTCTCTCTCAGAACTACATACACTAGAATCAATAAACATGCAGGATTATAGAATTTTTGATCATGGAATTGTTAACAGAACTTTTTATTGAATTATTATGTGAATTAAAAAATAAATACTCAAAATTAAAACTTATGAGTCTTTAAAAATGAAAAAAAATCTTTTTAAAAATGAAAAAAAAATAAGACATTTTAAAAACACGCAGCAGGTGTATTAATTTTTTCATGAAGCCTACATTACCATTAATAAAAGTTAAGAGTGTTACTAAAATTAAGTTTTGCATTTTGTTGGATGTAAATTGGTTCACAAAATAGGAACATTTAATATTCACATAGGATAACATCAGAATTGGGATTCTTGTTAAATATTGGCGATATCATTTGGCTGGGTTAAGTTTTGGGGGCTTATTTTTTGCACCAATTTTGTCAATATTTTGCCCAAAAGTTGCCAAGGCTGGTGACATCTGACATGAAAAAAAAAATGCTTACTTACCCGCTTAGCATAGCATAAATCATGCAAGGAAAATGTTAGAGAATTTACTGCACAGATTTTGCCAGAACTTTTGAAAAAACTCCCCATAAACTATAAATATGTGGGTTGGTCATCCCACTGTTTCAGTCTTGGAACTGGCTTTTCTAACAAATGCTAGCTATTAAGAACATATCGCTTCACATAATTTTTATGCCAGGGGCACCATTGTTTTGCAAAGCTGTACTTTAAAATTTGTTTATTAATTCAGTATTGTTGTAAGCTGTGGATTCAGCTTGAGTATTCTGATATTTTAGCAAATAGAACAACTTTATTTACTGTAAAGAAATTACAGTCTTTGAGGAAGTTGCTTCAATTGATGACTAGTTATCTATAGAATTACTGCTTGTTAATTCCTGTAAATTGTGCTTTAAAGATTGTTTGACAAGTTTCTAGAAACAATTGTTTGTGTTTCATCCTGACATCTCGACTGGCTACTGAAACTTTCTACAAACCTCAGACTTTAAAGCATGCTTTCTAATATGAATCCGACAATTCAGCAGAGTTTCTGCAACAAAGAGAATGATATACCACTAGGGCTGGACGATATTGGAATTTGAAATATCGATATCGATACCATCTTATATCGCGATATCACGATATATCGATATTTTTCACACTTAAATTTAGTATTTTTGAAATGTAAGCAATCCAATAAACAAACCGTAAAACCACTTGCTATATTCAAAAATTAATTAAAATAGATTTTAATGAGTAATTGTTAGTACTTTATTTAATTAAAATTAATATATGAAGGGTGTAGAACGACTTTACAATAAAATTTTGCTTCTGAGAAAAACGACTTCGAGGGCCCGCAGTAAAGTGGTTTTCCCCATTATACCAAAACTTGACCCATTATACCACAGCTTGTTTCTTTTTTTTAATAGTGTTTCTACCCCAAAAATAATTCAAGTGGTGATAGTGCTCATTTAAAGCTAGAAGATGACACAACAATCTCATTTTCGAAAAAAAGGCTGTAAAGTGGTTTTACCTCTGGACCCTTCATATATCTCAGTTCATATCATTTAATGGCAGATTAATATAAACATAGTTTGAAAAGTTTCAGTTTAAAAAAAAAACTGTATAAATACAAATACTGTCATCACAATCTGAACTCGCAGTAAACAAGAACAAAAAAGTCAACTGTTTCCAATTGAATGAAATACGCCGACCGACAACTATCGATATGCAGGCTCTATACGAATCCCTCCAAGTTCTTTATTCGGTATTGTAATCGGACTCGGTATTTTATAATCGGACTCGGGAATGCTTGATTGACGTGTTAGTTTTTAGTAGCCTAGATCCAGTGGCGGCTCGTGGGATACAGCAAGTACAGCCGGGCTGCACTTGAAATTATCAGCACATACTTTAAAATAACTTATTCTACTAATTTTCCTAAATTCAGATTAGAATTATGGAATTCCTACGGTAAATTAAAAAAAATCTCAAAAAAAAAAACAAACAAAAAAACTGTATTGTGCCGGATTGCTTCTTCAGAAAAAAAGCACTTTTAATCTTCCCGCAATTCAATTGGGAAAATCTCTCGTTCAGCCCAGAGCGCTGATAAGAAAATTGGCAGCACTGTTGCCATGACAATGATTACGTAAGCAATCCCTCCGGCATAGGCTATAATGGGGATATGCAGCTAAGACTCAGCTCATCAAAGATTTTCAAACGTCGACAGCACTTGAAAGAGCGTGGTGAATTCGACCCACTGATTGGCTCGAGAAGTGAGGGAGGGAGTAAGGAGAATATATGTTCGGCAAACTCTCGACTTTATATTGCTGAATTTATCAAGAAGGTAAGCCTGAATAGACGCTTATGAATGGACAATTACCCATCAAAGCAGTATTGTTTTTAAGTAAGCAAGAACTAGCATTTAGAGGACATGGCGAGCGAGAAAATTCTTTAAATATGGGAAATTTTAAAGAGCTTTTAAAATTATTGATATCTGAATTAAAACAACGCCTTTTTATGAGGGCATCACTGACTGATTCGCAAGTTTAAAAGAAAGGAGGATTGATTTGACTTATAAAAAATAAGTAAGTTTTCTTTTTTTTTTTTCTTTTCTTCTCAAGTTATCGTTACAAAAGAAAATTCTAAGGAAACTTCGAATCCGACACGGATTAATGCAATTTTGAGGATAAGAGCGGCTGCTTGAAATTTATGTCCATTTTATGGAAGTAAAATAGGATCTCTTACATTTTTTATGTAATTTCTTTTTTTTTTCTCCTCGGTGAGGGCTTAATCCGCCAGCTTTCGAATTTAGTAACAAAGATTTTCCATTCCTGTCCGGAGGAAGGGGGGGTGCTCATATGCTTCCGGCTGCACTAACAGTTTTGACCACAGGCCGCCACTGCCTTGATCACTGTTGGAAAACTGACATAATTTGGTTTCGGTATTTTTTTATTGGCCGCCGCTATTTTTGGAACTTTACCGTTTTCCAGATTTCACTGAAATGAAAATGGGAAGATCGAATTTATTATGCTGGAATAAATCAGATAGTTCGGTAAATATTGATTTTTGGCCCAGCCCTATGCCAACATGTGGAAATTCACTCTTTGACGGTTTGCAGGCTTAGGAGATGCCGTTGGAAGGCGGTTCAAGTAAAGCTAGTGTTTAAACTGCCCGAAATGAAAATACCGAGGAGTTTCGTATGACTCCCTGGGCCTGTAAGATTAGAAGGTTAAGTTTGGTGTCAAAGCATTTGAAATTTTATGTATCGACGGGGGTGTATCATGTAGGGGGGGTCGAGAATCAATAAAAACACGCTCCGGTGGATAGTTTCCGAGATATACGTTAATTAATTATGGTAATTGGACTAATTAACCACGATTGAGGCTTAAAAGGACTGCAAATGTGTAGAAATTGGCTCTGCGACGGTTTCCAGGCTTTGGAGATGCCATCGGAGAAGGCTAGCGTTTAAAATGCTCCAATTGAAAATACAGGGGAGCTTCGTATGACCCCCTGGGCCTGTAAGATTAAAAGGTTAAGTTTGGTGTCAAAGCATTCGAAATTTTATGTATCGATGGGGGTGTTCTCTCTAAGGGGGGTTGAGAATCAATAAAAACGCGCTCCGATGGATAGTTTCCGAGATATACGTTAATTAATTATGGTAATTAGGCTAATAAACCATGGAGCTGTTTTTTCCGCGATCCGGTATCGTCATCAACGGAGAGAAAACAGTAGCAAAAGCATTACAAGCTGGTATTGATCTCGGGATTTTCTTATCGCCGGTCTGTATTTTTTACCTTTATCGAATTCGAGATTTCACTGAAATGAAAATGGGAATATCGGATATCTGATGTTGAAATGAAACCGATATGTCGGTATTTATCGATTTTTGGCCCAGCCCTATATACCACTGTGTCGTTCCGAAAGTTGGCTGCATTGTGTTTCTGAAATTTTGAAGTTTTGTCAATTTTTTGATTATGAAAACGCATCTTTTACTGTAGTGAGCATACAGGTAATGACACAGGTGGTATGAATCTAGCTTATTTCTCACAATCTACAGGAAAACACTGTTGTGCTATGCTCAGTGCTTATCATGATGTTAGTAGTGTGATAACATGCCCTAAACTGAAACGTTCTAGGTGAAACAGAAATTGCATTGATACTCCTAGAAAAATAGTTGTCACTTTCCTGAAAATAGTTGCTTTTTACATGTAAATAGTCGCCTAGTCTCGATTATAGTAGCAAATAGTCTCCTTTTAGTAGCCAGTGAGCACCCTGCTAACCTCCCAACAACAGGTAATTCATGTGTATTAGCTCACTGTTACGAACCTCATTTTTCAGTAAATCATCTTCAATACATAGCATTACATATAAAACTTAAGATAAGCTGCTCCCCTTTATTTTACACAATCAGATTCATAAATTATACCACTTTAATCTAATTTCTCAGTTGAATCACCTAAGATCCAAGAAAAGTTGTGAAATTCTTGGACACTCGCACTACAGTATCATATCCAGACTCTGGCATAACATCATTTTTAAAATATGAATCAGAATATACTCAACTCAAATATATTAAATCCTTAAATGATAAGTCAGTTTTACATAAAAGTTAAGCATAAATGGTGAAAAGTAAGAAAAAACAGCAGTATATTAGTAAAAAATGAAAAAACTTCAAATTTTAAATTATTTTAGAAATCATGAACTAATTCTTTGTGGATAATCTTTTATTTACTTTTTTAATTAAAACTATTATTAGTAGAGTAATGCATTTTTTTTTTCGAGGAAAATATTGGGGCCTTGGGAAAATGCTCAATTGTCCATAAGGTAATAAGGCCTTGAACATCAATGATTGTAAATGTTAATGTCTACCATTAAAATGTTCACTGCCAAAGTTGATTAACAACTACAAGTATTCTCGTTTGTTATCAATTATGTGTCCAGCCCCCCCCCCCCAAAAAAATCACTCTTTTTGGAGTAAGCCGAGACAGTCCTTCAGTTTGTCACCCAATTCTTTTTAAGTTTGATGTTCTGACACCCAGGGGCGTATTAGTGATGAAATTACGTCTATTTATACACATATAAGTTCATATCCCCCCTCCCCCCGAAACATTTTCCAGGCGCATATCCTCCCCCCCCCCTCCCGAAAAATTTTCCTGGCTACGCGCCTGCTGACACCCCTTTCTTATCTTGGACCTTCAATTTGCTGCCTGATTCTTGCTAAGCTTTGATGTTCTGCAGTTCCCTATTTTCATTCTTACATTTCCGCTCAGGACAAACTCCCCCATTACCACAGCAAAGAGCAATGCTGTTTTATTTGACTAACACTAGAAAAACAATAGTTAGGATATACAGTCAACTCCAGCTATAATGAACCTCTGAGGACCAACAAATTTCATTCACTACATCCAAAGGCTTTAATCTGGTCACTGAAACCTGACAAACGTCATATTTGTCCATCATATAGGCTTCAATGACCTTGGGAGGGAGGCATAGAAAGAAATAAGGCCTGAATTTTACTTTAAAAATAGATTTTATATTTGTTGATCACGAAAGGAGTGTGTTTATTTCTCTACATTACATAAACAATCATCAGAAAAAAAAAATTGTGGAAACCGAGGATATACTGCCCACAGATAATTGGGAGTTTACTGTATATTGCACTAGGAATGAAAAATGGAATTGTGTACAGTGAAAAACAAAATTTCTATCTTTGTTAAGCTTAAAAAGTACTCCGCTTTTATTAGTCAATGCTTTTGAAAGTTAATTTGCATCATTACAAGGAAAACACTCCCCCCCTCCCCCCCCCCCCCCACACACACACAGACTTTGTTTATTACAGATATGTTAGCCTAAACTCTGGTAATTTCCCTGTATTTCGGAACAGGCACTTAAAAATTTCTTTCTCTCGAAAAAACAGAAAAAAAGACATTCTTTGGGTGTAGGAATCAAACAGTATCCCCACTGCATTTCTGGAATTTTCAAAGTTCAGTTTCTAAGTTCACTATAAACTAAGTCATGATTCACTAAAACTGAAATAATGCTATGCACATTTCTAATGTATGTAAATCGGGACAAATGATTAGTGTCCACTATAGCCAAAAGTTTACTTTATCTAGGTTCACTATATCCAGAGTTCACTGCAGTAAGAAATTTTAAGGGTTTTTTTTTTTTTTTTTTTTTTTTTTGTTATTTCAAATTCTATAACTCAATTTTCAAATCAATTCAACATACCTTCAGCAAAAGTCAAGGAAAACATAGTTTTTAAGTTAAAAGTCTTCATCAGTCAAATTTCTAAAAAGAAAAATGTAACTATAAATTATTTAAGAAATTCAAATAATTTACAACATATCTTAAACATTATTTCTATCAATTTGATTACACATTTCAGGGGTCGATCATGGAATTGTTTGCAGGGTCCCATTTTTGTGAATTTCAACGTTTATTTTTGCAAATTTTCACAACAATTTTTGTGAAAGTCACCTTTTTTCTTAAAACAATTTACAAATAAATTAAAATATAAGGTAAAATGCCAGTAAAGGGTTGTTTAATCGATTTTATTTTTGTGAAGGGGGCTGTTTTAATCTATTGTAATTCTGTGAAGAGGCTGTAAAACGGACCCAAATTTCAACTACATCGAACCTTGCATTTATTACATGTGAGTTTTCAAGAGCTCTATATGCAGATTTCAGTAACATACTGTTACATAGTCATGTAACAGCATCAGTCAAGATCCGTGCGAAAATCAAAACAACAGAATGTAAACAGAGCAACACGTTGCCATTCTCTAAGGAACTTGTTTTTTTTTCGACTTATGTTTCTACTTTCCCCACAACAAACCGAATGTGGATGACCGGGGGGAAACACGTTTCGTGGAACTTGAGGGAGAAAGGAGAACGCACTAGTAATTTCTTTCCCGTAGGATATCTGGCAACAATTTTTACAGCGTGTACGTTAAAGAGACGCTAAATTTCTGTTGCAGAAAAGTCACGATGTGAGTGTGGTGTGTCACGGGGGGCTCCCTAGTCTGTCGTTAGGCTTCAAGCCATTTTGCAGATTGGGGGAGCCTCAGGCTGATGTCTGTTAGGTTTTGAAACTAATCTGATAAAATGATTTTAGTTTACGATTTTTTAAAAGGAGCATCTAAGTTTTAATTGATGATGAAGTAGCTGAGAGAGATCTTCAACTGAAAGTAAATTTTTTTCTTTCATCACGTGTTTTTGGACACTGCTGAATAATGAACTTTTTTTTAATGCAATGTCATCTCTCTCTTCCCTAAGTGAGTTAAATTGGATGCACCCTTGCCGAATCTCAACATTTCTCCTCGAATTGTAAATTTTTAGCTCATTGTCATCACGGCGATAAAAAAAAAACGTCAGCAATTAATGGCTGATGCAAGCCTTTGTCACTCCATTGGTAATCCATAGTGGAGAATTCACATTTTGCTGCTGGCCGAACAAATTATTTCTGATTCTACATTTTTCGATCAATATCTTGCGCTGAAGAATAAAATCGTCAGAGCTGTAGAATCGTGACCATTTTGAAATTTTGGTGTCTACCAAGAAGGTGAGTGCCAAGTGTGTGACGCCGTGCCATTTTGTGCTTCTTAAATTATTAAAGATAAACATCTTCATGAAAATTTGTCTGCTGCCAAGTTAAATCTGCAATCCATATGACAGTGAGTGTAACCTTAGTGTACTTTCTGTGCTTCTAAAATTATTAAGTGCCACAACTGAGATGATCTACAGTTGAATAATTATATCCTGCAAGAAAGTGCATTTTGGGACAATTATCTGGTCTACAAAAAATGTGTCAAGAACTTGGTAAATATATTGACTAAACTTTGTGTTCTTTAAGAGATGTTATTGCAATTTTTAACATTTTCTTTTACCAATTTTTTCTTGATAATGTGTTTTAGTTAAAATGATGCTGGTAGAATTCCTTTAAAGATTTTGAATTTTTATGTTTTAAATATTAGTGCAGATGTTGCGTCTGTTGAATAATTCATTTTTAGTCCATTAATTACTAAACATTTAACATTTATTTTAATTGGATTTTGCCAGGTTTACATTTGGGACAATTTAAAATGACTTTCAATTAACACAACATTCAGATATGTATTTTAGTATTACTGTTGTTTGATGCATAGGTGTTCAATTTAAATTTGAAGTGTTATTTTAGTATTATTGTTTTTTGATACATAGGTGTTCAATTTAAATTTGAAGCACTGATTTTAGAATTCTATTTTTAAACCCTCCGTTTCATTATGAGGTCATTTGGGCCTTATTGTAGTCCTTAAGCATATAAATTTATACATACATAATCTAGATTGTTTTTTCATGCTGTATTTGTTATACAAGAATTTCCAATAAAAGCAAAATTTAAAAGTAAAATTTGAGTGTTTTCCTAAACTAGTCTCCCTTAGGCAGAGTCATTCTTTTAGCTTGGAGACTAAATTGGCAATTCCTTTCAGGATTTTTATTTTAAACCCTTTTCAGTGTTTTTGCCTCTCATGATTATCACCACCTTATCACATACTTTGAGCATGTTACTTGCATTTGTATGGAGACCTGAGAAGCATTGAGCCACATTTGAACTACAATAAAATGAGCCTGTATCAGACTTTGTACGTTGAAAGTCTGTGTGTTGATAAGACAGATTTCACAAATCTAATTTCCTATGTGTACATTAGAACCCCTACAGTACAGTAGACACATTCTGTATCATATAAATCCATGTGTGCGAGGCCTCAGCTAAACTCCACCTAGAGTGTAAACTGCACAGTAGGGTTATGACAAAAAAATTGTGTTTTGCCTGTAGTGGATATTGATGAACTTTTTAATACAGAATCAGAAAATGACAATTATTTTGTTCAATTCATAAAAAATGTTCCACACCTATGACATTAAAAGTTGTAACGCAAGTACTTTTAGCACAGTTTTCATTATTATCAATTATGTGTCCAGCCCTCCCCCCCCCCCCCCAAAAAAAATCACTCTTTTTTGGAGTCAGCCAAGATAATCCTTCAGTTTGTCACCCAATTCTTTTTTAAGTTTTGATGTTCTGCTGCCCTTTCCTTATCTTGGAATTTCAATTTGTTGCCTGATTCTTGCTAAGCTTTGATGTTCTGCTGTCCCCTATCTTCATTTTTACGTTCCGTCCAAAACAAACTCCCCCATTACCATTGCAAAGCATATACCAATACTGTTTTATAAGTCTAACACTAGAGAACCAGTAGTAGGGAAATACAGTCAATTCCAGCTATAATGAACCTCTGGAAACAAATTTTGTTGAATGTATCTGAAGTTCACTAAAACTGAAGTTTATCCCATGTTCAACAAGGAAAGTTAATACATAGTAAAAAAAAGTTTTTTTTTATGTCCATAATGAATACTTATTGAATAGACCAAGCATAATTAATCAGCATTTATGGAATTATTGTACATTCCATTGAGTTAGTGAAAGGCTTCATTGCTTTTAACCTGGTATAATAAACTTCTGATTATCCGTAGAATAGGGTAGTGCAATTACAACAGAATTTCACAGATGAGCCGTAAAATAGGTCAAAAGGACAAAAAGAATAATAATACAGTAGAAGATCTTTATAATGCAAACCTCGAAACGCAAGGTTTTGCATTATATAGAATTTTGCATTATATGGATCATTCACTTATATCACCTTCCCTAGTAAACTTATATTAAAATATAGCTGGAACACATAAATATAATGCTTAAAACTTTTTTTTAATACAAATACTACTTTAAAAAACAAAAAAAATGGAATTTATTTATTTACAGAAAAAATAAATAAATTGAAATTACCAAAAGCATTAAAGTTTATTTGTTAAACAATATATTACTTTTGATTTGTTTTAGAATTTGCAATCTCTCAACAAATAACTTTTCTTGCAGCCTTTGAACAGGTAATAATTTTACTTTGGTTACACAGTCTTGTGTTTCTAGGAATTTAAAATATTGATCTCTAATGGAAATTTCTTCAGATTCTGAAAGTTTTTCAACTTTCTCTCCAGCATTTGGTTCTGTTCCAGAATTGTTTTCCTCTTGTTTTGAAACAGAGGAAATTATTTCAGCACTGGTCAAATGATTAACAATTTGTGACTTATCATCCATTACCAAATATTCAAAAATGTTTTCTTCATGCAGGTTTGCAAACTGAGTACATTTGTGCATGCATTTTGTGCACAATGCATTAGTTCAGCAGTTTTCATTTTAACTAATGATGGCTTAAATCCAGTTCCAAAATTTAGTTTTAAAATAGTGTTACATTGAGAAAACTCTCCCTCCCCTACTTCTCATAGACTGTTTAAAAGTATTTTACTGTCAGACTGTTTAAAAGTATTTTACTGTCAATATTGAGACAAGCATATCGTCGGGCGGGGGCGTGTGCCCCCCCCCCCCAACTTTGTTTAGAAAACCATTCATTTTAAAACCTTTCTTCTTGCCAAAATTAAAGAAACATGGCTATTTTTATTTTAGAATATGCTATGTGTATTCCCTCACCCACACACACACACATAAAAAAAAAAAAAAAACAATTTTGGTGATGCTGCGTATGATTTAGGAAGCCAAGTAACAGCATACGATTTAATATAAAACAAATCAATGTTTTTAATTTACAAAGAGAAATATAACTAAATAAATAAACGTCTGTTTGGGAAGTCAATGGTAGAGGAGGGAGAAAGAGAGTGGTTCTGTAGTGGAGGGAAAAGGGAGAGGTTCCTTGTTTTTTTTAAAGTAAACATTTCTTCCTCTTCGACCCAGCCGGCCAGCTGTAATGCATAATGCATGCATGGGAGAATAATTGTTTATTTTAAGCTTGGCATGTTGTGGGATTTATCTAATGTCTCAAAATTAATTCACTAGGAAAGCCATAAAAAAAAAAAAAAAGCAGATCATAGAAATTTCTTAATTGTGATTTTCTCTGTTTACATTGCGGTTTATAGAATTGCGGTATATCGATCTTCTACTGTAGTAGTAGTACATACTTACACATATAGAGTTATGACTTCACAAATAATATTCTTAATTTCTTACAAAAAACATAATTAATTGTTTTTGTTTTTCCATTTCAAAGCTCCTTTTACTTTATTTGCAATTGAAGTTTTCTTAGCAGCATCTTCTCGCAAAGTGATGAATCATCCAGCCAAGTGATGCGGTGTCAATTCTGACTTGAAATGGCAAGTATAAACAATGGGAAAGTATGGAAAATGATTTCGGTCAATCAATGGTCAGCTTTAATCTGGTCACTGAAACCTAACAAACGTCATTTGCCCATTGTATAGGCTTCGGTGACCTAGGAGAGGAGGGGTAGAAAGAAATAGGATCTGAATTTTACTTTAAAAATAGATTTTATATTTGTTGATCCTGAAAGGCGTGTGTTTATTTCTCTACATTAAGTAAATAATCATCATAAAAAAAAAAAAAAAAAAAATCATGCAAACCAAGGATATTCTGCCTGCAGATAATCCTCAAGAAATAAGATTGGGAGTTCACTGTATATTGCTCAAGGAATGAAAAATGGAATTCTGTATGGTGAAAAACAAACTTTCTATTTTAGTTCAGTTTAAAAAGTACTCTCCTTTTATTAGTCAACGCTTTTGAAGGTTAGTTAGCATCATTACAACAGAAAAACTCCAACCCTTCCTCCCCCCCCCCCACACACACAGACTTTGTTTATCATAGGTGTGTTAACCTAAACTCTCGTAATTTCCCTATATTTCAGAACAGGCACTTAAAAATTTCTTTCTCTCTACTGAAACAGGGAAAAAAATATTCTTTGGGGGTAGGAATCAAACAGTATGACCACTGCATTTCTGAAATTTTCAAAGTTCAGTTTCTAAGTTCCCTATAACCTAAGTCATGATTCACTAAAACTGAAATAATGCTATGCAAAGTTTCTAATGTACATGAATCAGAACTAATGATTAGTGTTCACTACAGCCGAAAGTTTACTTTATTTAGGTTCACTATATCCGGAGTTGACTGTAGTATGAAATTTTAAGATTTTTTTTGATTATTTCAAACTCTATAACTAAATTCAACATACCTTCAGCAAAAATCAAGGAAAACATAGTTTTTAAGTTAAGTCTTCATCATTACAGTCATTCCTAAAAAGAAAAATAATGTAACTAAAAATTATTTAAGAAATTCAAATAATTTACAACATATCTTAAACATTATTTTTATGCATTTGATTACACATCTCAGGGGTCGAGCATGGAATTGTTTCCAGGGTACCATTTTCGTGAATTTCAATATCTACTTTTTGTGAAATTAACATCTATTTTTGTGAATTTTCTTAACACTTTCTGTGAAAATCACTTTTTTCTTAAAACAATTTACAAATAAATTAAAATATAAAGTACAATGCCAGGAAAAGGTTTTTTAATAGATTGTATTTTTGTGAAGGGGCCGTTTTAACCTATTGTAATTTTGTGAAGGGGCGCGTAAAATGGACTCAAATTTCGACTGCATCAAATCTTGCATTTATTACATGAAAATTTTCAAGAGCTCTATATGCAGATTTCAGCATATAGAGTTGTTTTGGTGGCAACCTGAGAAACATTGAGCCACATTTGAAGTACAATAAAATGAACCTGTATCAGATTTTGTACATTGAAAGTCTGTGTGTTGATAAGACAGATTTCACAAATCTAATTTCTTATGAGTACATTAGAACCCTACAGTATGGTAGATACATTCTGTGTCATATAAATCTGTGTTGTATGAGGCCTTAGTTATGCACCACCTAGAGTGTAAACTGGACAGTAGGGTTATGACAAAAAAATTTCTTCTGCCTGTAGTGGATACTGATGAACTTTTATAATATAGAATCAGAAAATAACAACTATTTTGCTCAATTCATAGAAAATGTTCTACACCAATGACAGTGAAAGTTGTAATGCAAGTAGGACTTTTAGCACAGTCAAAACGTATTTGTTGAAATGAATTGCAGATTAAAATACTTATCTGTTTTGCATTTTTGATACAGTCCTCCCATCTCTTTCACCCCCATTAGGGACAAATATTTGCATGTGTTACATCTACAACAGATTTATCAGCATTGCAGCAAGTTACAAAGCACTTTGTAGCAGCAGAGCAATTTAATTTGGAAGTACCGTCCATCAGTTTCTGGTGAATCTGTATTAAATTTGGTAGAAAAACAGAGCTTCTAGCCATGCTGAGGTGATGAAAGCTAATAATATTTCCAGTGACATTCTCCATTTAGTAAGGAAGAAATACGAAATAAAGGCATATGTGCTATGTGAATTCCATCTGACATTCTGAAGAGATAGTAATCCTCTACATTTAATTTCTGTGTTCACACCAGTTTCTTTAAGGAAACGAAATGTAACTCATACAGAAATTGAAAATCATCTCACCAACCTAGATTTCAAAGTTATCATTTCACCTTTTGGCTTGTGGGACTGTTGCAAGACATGGTATTGTTTCATCACTTCATTCCCAAATTCATTTAGAGTTAGTTTGGTGGAAGGCTTCAGAGTAAGAACTCTAAATTATGTTTTACGATTATATCAAGAATATGAAACTGGCAGCCAATGTACTGCGTCTGTTCAAATCCTCTTGTGACCATTGCAGTTTTAACAATTCCATTGACTTTAACCAGAATTTATTGCTGTTGTGTCACATCAATCATTTTGAAGTTCTTCCATGCATCACATTTATTCTTCAAACTTTGCAGTGCATTGAAAATGTTCTGTGATTATCAGTTTTCCATTTTACTATACCTAATTTAATTTTTTTAAGTGAATTGTTCAAGATTATCACTTGTGTGATACTCCTGATTTGTAATTTACTTAGAAGTAAAGGAAGAAATGGTTCTGTTATTGCAAAATAGATTTTATTTTACAAGTCACATCTTTGCCACTTCTTATCAAAACTCACCAAACACCTAACCGTGATGGTGTTGGAATTCCATCATACCATCTTTGATTCCATCGTTGATTCCATCTTTGACATACATATACCACAGCATCTTTATTGCTTTAAACATATAGTTGGGTCACCAACTTACCTTCTAGTGATGTTGAAAACTGGGGATTCGTTTCTTTGTTTTATTACTCATGTAGCAGCAGATATCCCCAAAGAATTGCAATGTCTTTGGGGATATCTGCTCAACTTGAGAGTTTTTTCTATTATGGGGGAACATGTGGTTGGCACAAAGATGTGGACTTTCAATATGTTTTGTATCTTCTAACATCCTCTAACATAGTCTTAAACATCTTCCAAATGTCAAAATTAATTCTGAACTGTCATGGTGCAATTTTTATGACGTCATCAAAACAAACAAAGAATTCCTGAAAAAAAAAAAATGTCCAATGAAAAATACGATTAAATAAATAATGTTTAATGTTCCAGTCAGACGAGGATTGGCCAGGTCGGCTGGTCGGCAATCGCCTCCAAACTAGATATACTACTTTATAATTAGAGTAATTTGATATATATGTATTTCAAAGTACAGTTGAGCGCCAAAAATCTGCGAACATCTGAAATCCGCACACTTTCTCTGATGTAAATAATGAAATTCGCAGTCATCCACTAATGATAAAATTGTTGAAAAATATTTTAAATCCAGATAAAAATGATTCTGAAGATGAAAATTTGGGTAATAATAATAATAAAATCCATTGCATCAAGAATTATCCCACAGCATTCAACATTTAAAACAATTTTCTGTTGCATAATCAAATAATCTCCAGCTCACCCTTCAGCTGTGGGCCTAACTGAAATGTTTATTTCAACTGGGGCATGGAGCCTCCTCTCCGTCTCCCATTTTCATGAAAGCTTCGCCTTTGAAAAATAAACAATTTCAATGAACGTGCTTACTTGTAAATGTCATATACTTGCTTTGCTGGAAGCTGTAACAGATATAAATAGGGAGGAAATTTCATACAGTCTATAACTTTGACCGGAGCGCAAAGCCTCAATTGGTTCACTGACGGATTAAAGGGGTGCTGTCGCCCCTCTGCCTTCCTCATGGAAAAAAGAAAGTAAATAGAAAATGCAAGAGATACTATTTTACTTCCATAAATGGACATGAATTTCAACTAGCTGCCCCAACCCAAAAAATTACATTAATTCATCTCTGCGTCAGATGCAGCATTTACGAAAGGTGGCAATTTAAAGAAAGTTGAGATTTAGTAACAATTTCACAGGGTATAAAGGATGCATGGACAAAAATTCTAGCAGAGAATATTATAAAATCATTCAAGAAATGCTGTATCATCAATGTTATGAACAGCAGTGAGGATGATGCAATTTTTTATGACGATGGGCAAATTTCGGAGGCTACGGAAGACTAGATTCATCTGGATGTGCGGATGACAGAGGAAGAATTCAATGAGAACGGTAATTTCTGGAAGAAACGCAGTGGCGTTTATGAGTATAAAAGTTAAAAAATAGTAAGTGCGGCGTTTCTAGCGGTTGCGGCATTTACAATATTTTTAATTTTTTTTAGTCGATCTTGCAACGAAAAATCGTAAAATTCGTTTATTGATAATCGTCTCATAAGATGGTGCCACCATCGACACGTACTTTTAGCATGCACTGAGCACAGCGTAGCAAACCAGAATGCGAACCTACCCCCCCGTAGAAATGCGGTTTGATCCAGTTTTGGAGAAAGTGAGATGTCAGAGCACCCTGAGAAGGGTCCATGTCCAGTGCTCTGAAGTGGATGGCTTCATACATCCAACCGATGTCGCCTCATTTAAGTAAAAAGGAAAAAAAATAGAACTAAATCTTTTACATCTACATTTTAGAACTTTAATTAAATTTTAATGAAGGTTTGAATATATATTTTGAAGGGTTAAAGTTCAGTAAAATACCGCAAAAGTGCACTACCCTCTATTAAATGCACCCGCTTTTCACATGAACATCTATTTTTCTTAAAATACTAAATTTCAGACAAAATTAGTCTATGTTGCGCCCGGTGCGAGTTTAACCCTCCCCCCCCCCCCCCAAAAAAAAAGGTTAATCTGAAAGTTTTTTTTTTTCTGCTGTGCGGCTTTGCGCCCTGTGCAGGAGCATTCTATCGAATAAACACTGCCAACTAATTGGTATGCTCAAGAAATGCTGAGTGCTTTTAAAATAAATCCCAATGTTATAAATATCAAGAATAATAAATAAATAGAAACATCAAGAGTTATTACACAACATTCAGTTTAAAACAAACAATTTGCTGAAGCTCATTACGTCATCAACAGCTGGCCATCCGGGGGAGAAAATGTTTACTTTTAACTGGAGCCTCTTCTCACACATCGATCGCTGTTTTCATTTTAACGGTGCCTGGTAGTCTGTCCGAACTTTTTGCGAATGCAAGTTATTTTTTTATTTCTGTAAATTTGCCTTTGTGAATATAAACATTGATATCTTTGATTATTTGAAAATAGAAATCGTAAGCTTCATAAAATAGCAGTAAATACTTTAAAACATCAGAGATCATCCTAGGATGAAAAAGGGGTAGGGTGCTAGTCCTTAAAAAAGGGCAATTTAAGCTTTCAAGGGCACGTCAGAATATAAATAGGCACTACATGAATATATATATATATATATACTCAAGAACGTATTTAGGGGGGTCCAGGACACCCCCCCCCCCCCCGAAATTTTCATTTTTGTTACTAAAATGAAAATGATAGTCTTTTTGTGAAAAATTCAACTTTTTTTACCATTTGGACCCACCCCCCCCCTCCAAACTGATTTCTGGATACGTGCCTGTATATACTAAGCGAATATTGCCATTTACTTCTTTAGAAAAAAGGTCAGCCAACAATACAATGCTTTTTCATATTGAATCTGCATTTATCGTATCTAAAGGTTTTTTTTTTTTTTTTTTTTTTTTTTTTTTTGAGGGGGATGGGGGTTGAGGAGTCTACATATAAAATAATTGGCACTTAAAATTTTTCATGTATAGCTATATAGGCATAAAAAAATGGTTAACTTACAAGAGGAGGTGATTAGAATAGTGTTGACTCTAGAAAAAAAGGATCGGTGGGGGAAATTTCAAAAAGGGCACCCTGTTCTTAAAAAAGGCACATTGGGGTTCCACGAGAATGTACAGGTAGCTAACATATATATATATACACTGGTTTGAAACTATCTGATCCCCGAAACTTTAACATGTAGAGTTGTAATATGTGTTCTGACTACAATGCATAGTTAGATTTTTTCCATTTGCCTTAGTTTTTTCCCCTGATCTTTTGGAGAAAATATCCTGTAGAAGTAAGTGTAAGCGAAATAGGAAAAAGGATTTGTTGATAATATTTTGCTCTAAGCATTCTAATATGAATAGGTGTAATACCAAATCTTGTCAATAGTCTGATTTACTAAATTTTGCAGTTACTCCACTTTAGTACAATTAAAACTGTTGCGTAATAAAGGGGGGGGTCCGCCCGGGCGGCAAGGTAAAAACAAAGATGGTGGCTGGCAGGACACCTAAAAATAATATGGTGGAAAACTAAAAGGCCGAAATGGGGGGCAGAATGCTGAAACTTAAAAAAGAATGGGGCGGCAAACTGTAGGACCGCACCGGGAGCCAATAACCCTGGCGCTACACTGCAATAGCAAAAGATCATTATTATGCTCTTAATTTGGCAAAAGCATAATGTGTTTCAATTGCTGTATTCGGAAATCGCTTGATTTTCAGACCGATTTGAGTGGATAAAGCCACTGAACATGGTTGACGGCTGAAGTGTTGAAGTTCCCACATTCGGGCCCCGGCCGAGCGACTGTCGGTCTGGAGTTTTGGTCGGTTTCATCTAGATGTAAAGTCAATACAAGTTAGAACTCCTTAAAAAGTCATCCAACCACCCCCACCTCCCCCCCGCCAAGCCAAGACAAGAGATATCCCTTGTCTAGGCTTGCCATAACAAACAAATCCCGCAGAATTTTCGAATCGCAAAACGTCGTTTTGCTAAGGCATACTTTCTGTATCATCTGTAATTATATATGATTAGTAAATAACTGCTATACATTAAGAATAATATGTACTAAGAAAGCCGATTAAAAAGAGGAAATAAAAAATAAACTTGTTGGTGTGCAAAACTATTAAAAACATCGAGAAGAGCAACAGCTGGCGACGAACACTGGAATAATGATTGTTTGATAACTCGCAACTACATATTTATCAAACGTAACTACTGATATTTGAGGATTGACAAATGGAATCAGAAATATTTAGATAACTTTGTAAAATTTTGAATTTCCCAACCGTATTTTCTTCCCCCAATTCCCAACTGAAATGCCCACGTAGACGTAGTTCTGCCCTGCGATCGGGCTTCTCACTTGAGTCAGCAAAAACAAAACACACTAGGGGCCTTTTCGGGTTACTCGCTTGCGCAAATGAAAACAGACAATGAAAAAGGCATTAACAGTATTTTGATCTGAAAGAATAGAATATTTGAAAAGGGCATTTTAATAAATTACACTTGTGGGAAAGATCCGATTTCATAGACTGTTTCTGTGAAAGGGCCGCTTTCATCCGAACCTATTTTTATGATTGGGTTATTGTACTCAATCGTATTTCTGTGAAGGGGCCGTTTTATTTAATGTATATTCGTGATGGGACACAAATGGTATGTAGGAAAAAAAAAGTAGTGATTGTTGACTAAGAATAATAAAAATTTAAAAGGAGGGGGGGCAGAAAGAAGAGAAATTGGGCAGCTGGGCACTAAAAAGACGATAAAAGAGCCGCCGGGCGCTGCGCCCTGCCAAATCAATCTAGACTCAACACTAGAATCTGTGAAGGTTCTAACTAATGTCAGCAAAGAGGAAAGAGATGCCGCAACGCAATAAATGTAAACAGAGGGGAGAGGATGGCGCCATGAATGAAATCGGGGCTAGAAGAGCGGCAGGCAGGGCGCTGTTTTTGGGTGGCAAAAGGGCGGCGATTTTTTTTGAAAGGGCAAGTAGGGCGGGATTTTTTGCTTTAAAGGGCGGGCAGGGCGCAGCGCCCTTCGAAAAACGCTTAGGATGAACACTGAAAACATTCTATGGGAAGGGGGAGAAAAAAGGGAGATTTTTTTTACCGTTTATCCAATTTCTCCCAAAATATATCCGATCAACTTAATAGCTTTTTTAATAAATTAGGCCCAATAAGTAATGCAACATATTTTTTATCTATTTATTTTTTGTTAATTAAGAAATTATTTCAGAAAATATTGAATTGTATCTGGCATTGACTTCTTCTGACCAAGTGGAGGTATTACTGTATAAAGAAAGCTGAAATCCGCTACAAAATAAACAAAGCAGCAGATTTTTGGAAATCGGCAGAAAAATCTCATGGGGAAAAGTCTCTATCAGGCTGAGAAATTGATGCCGCGATGACGTTATCGGTAACTGTGATAAAATTACGCGAATCAGGCTTTAAAACATTTAAATAAGCTGCCTCCCTCTTTGACCTAGATAAAGTTTGGAAACAGTTGCCTAAACTTTGCAAAAGTCGCATTATTTTTTCAAATAATTGCTCTTTGCCCATTTTTTGCTTAAAAAAGTCGCCATGGTTGACGAAGCTCAAGAATAGTCATCATTTATTCGACAATGGCAACCCTGTCACGTTATCATCGTTTTTCCAAAAAAAAAAATCAGTACTGGTGTTGAAAAAAAGGAATAACAGGGGAAAAAAGTTAAAAATAGGAGGAGAAATTTAAAGAGATTTCTTTCAAGAATTGGTCATTAGCGGCCCTAGTCTAAAACTGAGTATTGGAAAAATTTAAATAAAAAATACATTTAAATTTTAAATGAAGATTACTTGATCGGCAGCCCTAAGCAGTTGCCTAGGTTCACCTAATGGTAAAGCCGGCCCTGCCTCTAGATTAAATTGGGTTTAAATTCGCAAAGATTTATTTTTCTAAAACTTTTTCTTTCTCAAGTTTAAGTAGAATAAAATAAATTACACAATATAAAAGTTCTTTTAGATGAGTTTAATGTACAACACAATTTGAAACAGGCAGACAATCTCCTACGGTAATCATTTAAGTTTGTTGCTATCGCGGTCTGTGAAATGGTAGCTTGTGCCTCTATTTCTCCGGAATAGGCTATTTCCCAAAATTTAAGAAGAATAATGATGTTTAGTGTTCCATTCAAAAATTATATTAATTACTGGAGTTAAAGCATAGTAAAATCAGAATATCTGTCTAATTTTACTATGCTATACGATCCTCTTTTAACATGTTATACGAACATGATCGCAATTTTTAAGCCGTGTTATACAAATCCGTCTTATATGAACTCGTGTTATAGCAGGGTCTATTATATTTAATTTTGCTCTGTTGGTGAAGAGTGCAACATTGCACATTTGGATGACCTCAGAAACTTTTCATTGATGAGGATACTGTCACAAACTTGGAATTTTTTTATGGTTTGGAGTAAGATGACTTTAAGCATGTTGCTGATTGATGTTGGGAAAGAAAATGTTGCAGAGGTGGTGGAACAAAATCAGAAATGAATACAGCAGAGACATCCTCCAAAAAAATTAGGTCAAAAATTACTTAATGTAAGGAAATCCTTATGTTTATTTGATTGTTTTTTTTGGGGAGGGTGTTAATTTTGTGAACATATAACTCGTTGAGCATTTTTAATTGACTATGCAGCGAGTTGCTGGATCCACCAAGGTTTATTAGATTAAAAAGCTGGGTGAAAATGTGCTTTAACTGCTTGGCAACTGTCAACAAACTGTCGAATTCGCATGCTTCTGTAAGATGTCCTTAGGATTGCAACCTCTCCTGCTCTGTTCAGATTTGGTTACTTCTCTTTTGAGCTGGCAATAGATGTATAACACACAAGGCTGTGCGATTCATGCATGGAGGAAACACACTTTATTTTTGCATTCATTTACCCAAGATGCACCACAGAAATATAAATAAAGTGGTGATTTAAAAAAGAAAAAAATTTAATGGAACAATTATTGGACTATATTCCGTATACGGTGCTTTGTTTATATATCGATGTTTTTGTTTACAAATCCTTGGCAAACAATCTGACGCTAGAGTGAGCGATGCACCGCCAAAGTGAAGTTACCTGCCGGTGGTAGTTGTGACTGGCAACCATAAAGAATACGTGTTTCGTCAGGTTTGGGAATTTGAAATTGTTTCTGTTATTGATGGAAGGGAATGGAATGTGTTATGTTAATATATGAAATGAATTTGTGCGTGTTTGTTAGAAATATAGTGTGAATATAAGAGCTAAATAAAAGAAAGCATGCTGGTGTTACGTTATAAGCCGGTGGGTATTGGAGACATTTCTGAGCGGTTATTTAAAAAAATATAAAGGTAAGTGCTCTTTTTTAACGAATCTTTGCAATGTTTAAGGTTTTTAATGTGAATTTTAAATTGATATTTGATGTGTTTATGTTTTCGTAAGTGCTATTTACGTGTTATTCTAATCATACTGACTTTATAAGAGGTGTACAACTAGGTTGTTTAATTCACCGATATTTTTTGAGTTGAAAACGGGCCAGTGTTTGCCCAGTTTACATTAGCTGTACAACTAGGTTGCTGAATGCACTGAGGTTTTTTTAGTTAAAAACAGTCCACTGGTTGAGTAGTTTACATAGCTGTACAACTAGGTTGCTGAATCCACTGAGGTTTTTTTAGTTAAAAACGGTCCACTGGTTGCATAGTTCACATAGCTGTACAACTAGGTTGCTGAATCCACTGAGGTTTTTTTAGTTAAAAACAGTCCACTGGTTGCATAGTTTACATAGCTGTACAACTAGGTTGCTGAATCCACTGAGGTTTTTTAGTTAAAAACGATCTACTGGTTGCATAGTTCACATAGCTGTACAACTAGGTTGCTGAATCCACTGAGGTTTTTTTAGTTAAAAACAGTCCACTGGTTGCATAGTTTACATAGCTGTACAACTAGGTTGCTGAATCCACTGAGGTTTTTTAGTTAAAAACGATCTACTGGTTGCATAGTTTACATAACTGTACAACTAGGTTGCTTAATCCACTGTATTTTTTGTAGTTAAAAACGGTCCACTGTTTGCTCATAACTTTTAAGATTACAAGGAAATAATCAAATTACTCTGATGTAATTAATTATACAGTATATCCATTTTGGGAAGGTCTATATGGGGCCTCTTTAGGCCGGGGGCCCTTGGCCATCACTGACCATCAGAGCTGGCGATTCCGGGCTTGAGTCTAACTATCATGTAGTTCTCTGTGTTATCGTTAACTGTATTAGGCTGAGCAAATTAGAACAATGTCAGCCAAAAGCTGGTTAAGGATTTTTAAATGGCTGTGCACCCCGTAGCAGAAACACCGCAACACGGCGACAATGTCGCGGACACAGAAATCTGCTTGCGGACAGTTTTTGTCGGCATATTAAAAAAAAAGTTTTTAATTGTCTGCCGTAAAAAAAAATTATTTTTAACTGTCCGCAACTTTCGGGAACATTTTGCCGCGGCTCCCGAATAATAACGCTGTCTCTGCTCAGCGATGACGTCACTAACGCGAAAAACGCGTGAAAAGGAACGGCCGAATCTAGCTTTTACACACCACTGAATCCTCCTGGTTTCACATTTTTATTATTTGCCAACGATCATCATTTTTTATTCCCCATGCACCATTTTGGATTCGTTTTGCGGCTCATCGCAAAAATGCATTTATTTTAAACGGCCCCTTCAGATAAATACAATTCAATACAATAACCCCATCATAAAAATATGAATGACTAATAGAAAACGGCCCTTCTAAAAAATTACCTTCTAAATCGGACCTTTCTCACAGATATTACTCATTAAAATGCCTTTTACAAATGTTCTATTTTTTCAGATCGAAATATTATTATTATTGCTTTTTTCATCTTATGTTTTCATTTGCACGAGCTGATTACCCTGAAAGTGCCCCTTCTGCAATATTTTTTGTTTTTTTTGCTGACTCAAGTGAGAACTCGATCCACAGAACTACGTGCGTATTTCGCTTAGGAATTGAGGGAAGAGGGAAGAAAATATAGTTGAAAAATACAAAATTGTTTAAAGTCATCTAAGAATTTAATTTCCTCAAATATCGGTAGTTACGTTTGATAAATACGTAGTTACGAATTATTAACAATTATTATTCGAGAGTTCTTCGCCAATTGTTTAGTTATTTCTCTTCTCTGTTTTATTGTTTTGCACACTTGCAAGCTTTTTTGCTTTTTTTTTTTTTTTTGAACGATTTACTCTAACTGGCTTTCTTATTACGCATTATTCATAATTATTACAGTTATTTACTAACTATAAATAACTACGAATTATATAAAAAGTGTATTAGCAAAACTACATTTTGCAATTCTGAAATTAAGTGAGACTTCCAAAAATTGATCTGAAAATTGAGCGATTTGAGACATTTTGCAAATACAGCACTTGAAATGTATTATGTTTTGCCAAAATTAAGCATAGGTGTAGCTGGGGTTATTTGTGCCCGGTGCAGTCCTTTCGTTTTCTGCCACATTCTACTAAAGGCTAGAGCAGACATCAGTGCGTTTCCGTACTCTAGAATGGGTACTCAATGTATTTTTCCGTATCTCCAAGACGAATTGCAGAGAAAAGTGTCCCCATTGTATGTTTGGCATGCTTTTGTGGTTTCACGGGTTATCCTTTGTTGACGAATCCCAACTGGTCATTAAAAGCCTATAAATTTTTCGACCCTGTACTGTTCCCCCCCCCCCCTTTTACAAAGCGTGCACGTGCAAATTGGCCTTTAAAAAACTCCCCTCATATCCTGCAGCGTACGGCAATCGCACGCGAGTCTGCGCTCGCCTTAAGTGTCAGTATTCTCCAGTCGCTTATCTTTGTTTTTATTTTGCCACCTTCGCGGACCGCCAACCCCCCCCCCTCTTATTGTTCCCAATGGTATTTGTGAACAATAAATATCCCAACTCTTATGTGTATTTAATTTCTGACTTACCTGAATTGTGAAACTCTCCAACGTTAAGGGCTACAATAAAAGGTTAAGATAAAGTTTCAACAACTTAAAGTTAATTAAATAAATTCCCAAAGCCAAGCAGTTTAATTCAAATGCTAAACGAACTTAAAGGAATAACTTTTTGTTAAATTTAAACCTCGCTTTAACCGTGGCTTACGTCAACAATCGTTTAAGACGCATGGCTCTGATCTCCAGTTCGTCAACAGCCGCCATCTTGGACGGGCGTAATGGTTGGTTGGCGAAGTGATTATCGCCCGGAGAAAACTGTTTCAAGCTGTTCATCCAATCACCGATGCACTCCCGAAGCCCGGTAAACGCCGTTCAACCGCGCAGCCTGAGAACAACTCAGAAATGAGATGCGCAGTCGGCAGTGGCAAATAAAAGGAGGAGCTTTCGCCGTAATCGTGGCAGATAAGCAGTTAAGCAGACCGATAGCAGTTCGTGGCAGGTCGAGGCAGTTAGGCCGATCATGGCAGATCGTCGCCGTTAAGCAATTAGACAGTCAGGCTGTATTAACAGTTGACAGACGTTTTGGCGAGCGGTAATGCTCTTTAAGTTCCAGATATGTTATTTTTAGCCAGCTAAGCCTGCCTCTATTTAATCTTTAAAATGACAGTACGTTTTAATCAACATTTAATGCCGTTTTTTTTAACCTGTTTTTAAAGTGAAATAGAAGTTAGAATTTCTGTTTGAAGTGCCGTCATATAGAACATCGTATTTCATCGTAATTTTTACATATCTTAAGGATCTGAAGTTTTCCCTGTGGACTTGTTCTCTTCAAGGTAAAGCAGCTTTTGAAATTGAAATCTAAACGGCTTGTGAAGTTTAAATTCATTAAACCATTTTTGCCAGTACTTACGAGTTTTTTAGTCTGTGATATATTCCTGTGATAAAGCATAGCTGTGATATTCAATAGTCCTTTTGCAATGAAATCCTGTTCTACAAGTAATTGCTGACTGTGATACATTTCTGTGCCAGACTGCTATAAATAAAAGTAGATGTCTCTCAATTCAGTTGCTATCCTTGTTTCCATAACACTCTTCACTCATGGCCATCCACTTCTCAACACCAATTTTGTTTCCCGGGTGTTGTCATTTCCAAATTTAACCTGGATTGTCGGCACTTGCGGGAACACTTATTACACCACTCTTATAAAAAAAAGTGGAGTAATTTCAGAATTAGGTAATTCAGACTTTGATAAGATTTGGTATTCTAAATTTACAAATCATATATTTTCTGAAATTTTGAAAAATTTCAACATTTTACTAAATGAAGAAAAAAAAATTAAAGCAAAGGTAAAGTAATTCTGGGAAAGTAAGTCTTCAGAAAACAAATTGTCATAGTCTAACAGTTAGGTTATTCTTAGAATAAACTATTATCAATTTAAGCTTATTTTGCTTTCAAAATCTAAAAAAAAATATATATATATATATAAATAATTCCGGAAGTTTTTTTCCTTATGAAATTGTTTAAATACTGTCTGTAACCAGGGTGTCTACCACATAAAGTAAGCTTGATTTCTTGACCTTTTCTTGACTTTTTCTTGACCTTTTCCTGACCATAACAAATACGAAACACTAATATCAAAAATACATTCGTGCCAGGGATGCAGAATATGTACGATTCGACAATCTAAGATAGGGAGAAATTTTAGCCATCTGGGGGAAATTTTGCAGATGATTTCGATTTTAACAATGAATTACAAAATTCTTCGGGTTATTCTTATAGATTTTTTTTTCAACTTTTTCACCAGCAGTTTGCTTTCTCTTAACTTGGACCAATTGTTATTTAGTAAACATGTATGTAGCTTGTATATTGCAAATATTTTTACACTTATGGTAATACAGAACTTATGCAAGTCTATAAACATATCATAAAATTTTGGGGAAATTTGCATATGGATTGAGGAAAATGTTGAGAGTAAAAACAGTTTCTGCACCCCTGCATCATATTGATAGAATGAAGAAAAATGATACTTTTAAATTTAACACTATTAATATACAGGGTGATCTGCGAATAATCCCCGATTTCAAAATTAAATATCTCTACAACAAAGATCGATAGAATTATGTGGTAAACTGTACGTTTAATAGCAAAACTGTAAAAGTGGTGCACAAAAGTTTAGGAAATTTGGTTACGAAAATCGCCAACTAAGAATTTGAATGAAATGGAAAAATCGTGACCTAGTGCTTCATTTCTTGACCTTTTCTTGACTTTCGTGACCTTTTTACCAATTCTTGACTTTTCCGTGACTTTCGTGACCTTTGCATGATGGTAGACACCCTGGTAACAGAATGTTATTTATTTTAATCAGCCAGTTACAAAACTTGCTGCTTAAAATAAAATTTGTAATTCATACGATTTTAATATACTTTTTTTTACATTACGAAATTGAAGTTTAAGAAAGAAGATTTATTGCTTTTAAGGGAACAGTTTACACCAAAGATCAAAGAATCAATTTTCTTTCTGCTTGCTAAATTATAAAAATTTTGACACCTTATTTTTAATCATACGCCAATAATACCACGAGATGATGCAACTTTTTTACATACACTCAGTGCAATTTCACTGGCAAACAAACTCTTTAGATGGCTTTTTCTCCATGTTCATATTTTCTTTAATTACATGTTTTAAACATGCTAAGGCTTTTTCTCCATGTTCATATTTTCTGTAATTACATGTTTTAAACATGCTAAAGGCTTTTTCTCCATGTTCATATTTTCTGTAATTACATGTTTGTTTTAAACATGCTAAGGCTTTTTTTTTTTTTTTGGTATTGGAGATAAAAATTTTTTTTTTTTTTTTTGTACATGTTCTTTATTACAGTTCTAACTATACTAACTAAAACTATATTAGACGCAATATTAGATGTATCTGAAAATCCATGCACAGCCTTGTGTAATATATATTTGAAATTCTTTTTTTTTTCTTTTTAATTAAACAAAAATTTTTTTTAGTAGAGATTTTTTTTAATCAGTTTTTAAAAGTTTTTTTTAATAATTTTTACTTAAATGTGCAGTTTAAAGAGATTTATTTTTTCAAAATGCACTATTAGTTGAACATTGAAATGCATCCAGTTCATAATTTGTACTATAGTTTAAAAAAATGCTGAAATGGTAAACTATTTCCTTAAAGGGACGTAATTAGCATGCCACAAAAAAAAATTTAAAATATTTTTAACATTATTTCTTAGATATCTTATTTATAATAATAGTTTTTATTCATATATTTTAAGAATAAAAGAATAGTGCTTTTTTAAAATCTTATATTCACATTTCATGAATGAGCAAGCATCAAATTAGAAGAGTGTGTGTAAGAGGAAGAACAAATACATTTCAGTAACTTGATTTTAAATGGTGCTGTACATCCAACAGTTGGATGCAATACAAAATTTGTATATGACTCTGAAAAAGGAAAAAAAAAAAAAAAAAAAAGAAGAACTAACTATGCACTGTTAAGTCAAAACACACATTACAACCCTACAAGTTTTGTGGATAAGCTCTAGTCCTTTTCAGATTATTTCGAACCAGTTTTCTGTAATATGCTATCTACCTATACTTTCTCATGGAACTCAAGTACCCTTTTTGAAAACAGGCTGTCCTTTTTTATTTTTTTCCTGGCGGCCTTTTTTTTGGTACAGCTTTAGTATGGTCCCTTTGGCGCGATTTATTTTTGGCGACGTTTTTGGCGCGATAACGGCGCCAATATGGTAACCTCTCCGGCGGATGCTCCGGAGCGGAGGAGCTGAATATGGCAACCCTAGGTGCGTGACGTCATTCATCCGTGACGTCGCGGTTTCGCTCCAGCGAATAGGGAGCGTTTGTTCCTTTCTTAAAGTTTTGGAGACCCCTTTGCCAGTATTTCGCGCGGGAGCTTCGAGTTGTGGAACCGCCATTACGCTTTATGGTTTTATTTTAATGGCTTTATTTTAGATTAAATTTTATTATTTAATTATTACTGAAATTTAAAATGGATATTCAGGTTCATACTGACTGTTTATATGCAGTTTTGTATGAATAAACATTCTTTTGATAGTACGTTTCAGGTTAAAATGTTCGTTCCCGATTGTTTATTTGTTAAGGGTAGAAGCAACAAATAATTACGTTATTAATATTTGATACAGTGAAATAATTTTAGATATTTTGATTTTATTATTTCCATATTGTAATAACTTAGGGATTTTAATCAAGGTATGTGATAAGCATTGTTTGTTTTTATTTATTATTACCTTTGTTTATTTGTTAATGCTAGGAGCAACAAATAATTCCGTTATTAATATAATATTTGATATTTTGATTTTATTATTTCAATATTGAAACAATTTAGCGATTTTAATTAAGGTATGAGATAAGCATTGTTCGTTATGATTTGAATTAGTTCTTTATTTTGCTTACGTAGTCTTTTGTCAGAATGCTAAAATGTATTTTAATTTTTTTGTCTTTTTTATTTGTTATTTTTGTGAGGTATTGCCTTTAGAATATTATTTGTTTGCATTGTTTAATTTAATCTACTCAAAAGAGAAAGGGGGGGTTGAGGGGGGGACAGAGCCCCCCCTCACACAAAAAGAAAAGTTATTAAATTTTATTAAACCGAATCTATATGTACATGTAAGCTTGTTATCTGTTTAATTTTTTTTCATAAAAATATTTAAAAGCCATTAAAATAAATCATAGCAAAATTAACGGCGACGATCAACTATCTCGGAACCAGCGCCATCCGATCCGCCATATTGTTTACAATTGGCATCGGCAAGGCAAACTTGGGTTGGCGACAAGATTTTGTCGCCAAATCAAAAAATCGCCAAAAAGGGACCATACTAAAGCTGTTCCTTTTTTTTCTCTAGAGTCAACACTATTTAACAGCAGTGGTTAAAAATTTGTGGCTTTATGTATGAATTATCTACTAAAATTTTGCAGACTGATTATGAAACTCTGAAAGCTTGTCACAGACAGCTACAAAACTTTCTGCCACTGGTGCTGTGCATCAAGTTGTCAGATCCGCTAATTTTTTTTTTTTTTTTTCTTTGTGTAAGTAAGGGGCATTGGCAGAGGATTTTCAAATGGGTACATGCAAGTTCCAGGCTGAAAGGGGCTGCCATACGAAAAAATACACTAACGAAAACGATTCTATGGAAAACCAATTCTATGATAGATTTTCGTGTGGGTAGGATTACCCACATAGTTAACATTTTTCACAGGTATATAGTAATGCTATATTAATCATTATCTGAATAAATTAAAGAAAAGAAATACGTTTAATATATTAAACACATACTTTATAACAACTTTAATTCATACGTACACCCTCCAAAAAATGTATTCGAGTAAGAGATAAATTTCCTATTTTAGATTTGCGAATTATAATACAGCATTTGAAAAACGCACAACTTGACAGAAATATGGAAACTCATATTTATATATAGCCTAATTCATATTCTATGATAAATAATTTTTAATATACGAAACCAACGTAGGAAATTTATGGCTTACTCCAATACTTTTTTTGGAGGGTGTACAAATTTTCAATCTTAAACTTACTGTAAAACTAGCAGTAGACGTTTTCAGAACAACATAACAAAATTATTTTCTCCCCTCTCAAATAAGCAATGCTTAAATGTGTCATCAAAGCAAGCACATTTCGAGTTCGATCACTATTATACGATTACTTCTCACTTTACACACTTTACAACAACATTTTGTTTACTCATGATTTCCGGACCGGAAGGATTCCAAAACTTAATATTGACGACATAAATCCAGTGTTCGTAAACTATTCAACTAGTGCACCAGTTTCCGTGCAGTTTCAGCACGAAATCAAACCACTGACCTTAATTTCTTTAGAGACGTTAGATGCAGCTCCGTAGCAGGAGGTGCATTTCCTTTGGCAAAATCTGAAGTTCTTGGCATGTGCCATCTATATTTAAATGTTTGTACTAATGATGCATTTAAAATTGTATGTTTATTTAAACCAAAAAAAAAAAAACCTAATTTCGTCCGCAATTTCTATTTTTAAAATTTATATTAAAGCTTTGGTCAGAAATGAGCAAAATTTTTATGGTATGAGCCTACCTTCGTAGGACTTTTTTTTTGTCAAATTTTGATAAAAAAAACCCATATGTTGATTAAGATAAGGTATAAAACTAAAAATTTAAATACCAGTCAATGAAATTCAGTGTAAGCTTTGCAATAAAGGATATCTTAAGTTTCCGACAGGTTTGACGGTTAGAAGTATAATTGCATGAAAATTATTTTATACATATGTAATGTATGCATGGCGCTATTTCATACGTTTGTAAAATGAAGAAATGAAACAAACAATTTTACAAATTTTCATACAATTTCAATTCAACGATCGTCGAATTCATCGGATATAATCCTCGCTTGTTAACTTTCCTTGTGATTTTCAAAATGGCTTTTACGTATTCTTTAATGTAAAATATTATTTCTTAAAACATGCTTCAAGCTTGCACATATATAAAGCTTTAGTTTAATAAAATTTAATAAATTTTTACATAAGGGGGCACTTCCCGCCGTGTCCGTTTTCTTTAAATAAATTTAATAATGCAAAAAAATACAATTCTAAAGATGTAGTACCTCACGAAAATAACATAAATACAATAAAGGCAATAAATAAACACAGAAATATTATATTCTGCTCCATCTATACTCAACTTGTTCATCTAATCATGTAATTAAACTTGTTTAGCCTTTCGAAGAACAATTCTTTTATTTTATTTATTATTTCCCCCCAATGCATTCCAAAACATTGGAAAGAGAAAATCTAAAATAAAAGCGATATGAATTAACTTATTAATTTATATGCATTTCATTTTTTTTCAACCATGTCCATGTGTAAAAGTTCTTAGAGTACTGTAACATAGCTCAAATATAATTTTCACAGTGACCTTTTGGGTGCTAAGCAGATAATATTTTTGCACTTATTAAATTGAACAAACTGGTGTCAGGTTTAACAATGTAAAAAAAAGGGTCAGGTCATAAAATGAATGAATAATTTTTAATTTTAAATAGCTATCAGAATAATATATTTTAGATTTAAAATTTTTTAAGTCACTCAACGTTACGCTAGTTGCAAGTGCAGTTGTACACATTTAAATAAATTTTAAAAACGTTTCCTCTAATACAAACCGTTTCCTCTAATTCCCTTGGGCGGTTTTCTCCAGATGTCACGTGAATACGCGTTTGAACCCCTTAGAAAGTCCTCCGCCCGAGTCATCCCCCTAAGGAGATATACACATTCCCATAACATTTTTCTTCTTCAAGTTTAAAAACACTTTGCCCTTGTACGTGGTGGTAAAATGAGTAAGTATTCTATTAGATAAATTGTCATATTTAAAGAATATTAAGCAAAATACTAAATAAACAGTGACGTTATTTTATATATTTTGCAGCACTTGCATTTAAGTAATTATCATTTCATTTGTTCTATTTATAGATTTGTAACATCAAAAATTGATTCTGAGATTTCAGTATCATCAATATTGTAACCATTCATTCCAGAGTTCTGGCCTACCGCGCGGCTGTCAATCTAACATTCTAGAGCTTTGGGCGGTTTTCTCCAGATATCACGAGAATACGCGTTTGAACCCCTTAGAAAGTCTCCGTCCGAGACATCCCACTAAGAAGATACCCCACGGGTAATGCTTGCCTTAAATACACAATACAATACAATGCATCCATTTATTTTATTATCAAACTAGCTGAAGTACCCGTTCTTCGCACGGGAATGAAGGACTTTTTGATATTAAGATTTGTTGTGATTACTATTTATTGTAATAAAGAGATATAGCAAAATGGATATCGCGTTATATTGTGTTCAATAATCATGCATACCGAATTTCAAGGCAATCGTTTGTACGGTGCAGAAGGCGATGCGGCGTAGCGCAATCTAGTGGCGAGTTTTAGCAAAACGGATACGGCGAAAATATTCTTCGCATTCACATATATCGGTGTATACAAATTTTCATGACGAGGGCCATCTAGTAGTTAATTAAAGTAATGATTTGCTACAGCGCCGTCAAGTGGCGAGTTATAGCAAAATGGATAACGCCAAAATATTCTCATTGTTCAAATAGCTATGTATACTGATTACTGATTTTCATAGCGACTGTTTGAATGGTCAAGAATTTGGCCTGCTGCAGCGTCATCTAGTGGCGAGTTAAAATAATAATGCATTGCAGTGCCGTCTAGTGGTGAGTAACATTAAAAGTAACACACTTCGAATATATTCTTCGTGCTCAAATGTGTAACTATAAAAATTTTATGCCGGTCGGTCGAACGGTATAGAAGTTGATGCGTTGCACCGTCATTTAGCGGCAAGTTACAGCAGAATGGATAGTGAAAAATATTCTCCGTGTTCTAATATCCGCGTGTACCAAATTTCATCGAAATTGGTTGGACGACATTCGCATAGCAAACGGCTAAACGGGATAGAATTCGACGTTCTGCTGCGCCACCTAGTGGCAAGTTAGAGGAAAACGGATAGCATAAAAACCTTCTCCATGATAAAAGACTTAGGTGAACCAAATTTCATGGTGATCAGTGAAACGGTACTGGAGTTTTTGAACCTCATACACACATAAAACATTCATTTTTATCTATAACCAGTCTTATTATATATACCAGTCTCAAATAAAATCCAGTTTCAAATCTAAGCCTCGCCAAAGTGCCAACATACGCCATTTTGAAAGAGTTTTTTCAGGGAATCATTCGAGGCATTGACTTAGCGGCAATCAAAATGGGAAATGGTTCGACTGCTAAACAGTAAAGCAAGCATTTATTTGAAAAGTAGAATCCCTTAATACAGCCGCATTTTTAAAATTATCAACTATTTACGTGTTTTATTCATCGTTAGCTCGAGGTACTAAATGCGAAGATTTCAATTTTCTGAAATTTGGCGGAATTCCCCCAAGTTAAGTCACCCAGACAGCACATAAGCTTAAATCAAGCTTGACATAGACTTGAATTTGACGTATTAATACAAGCTTGAAATTTCAATCCGTTAGCTTTATTATTGCGCTGATGGCGCCATCTGTCGCTGTAGGCGAGAAGGAGAATGGGACATTGAAAGGAATGATTGGGATAATAAGCCCCCTCTGAAGTGTAACACGAGGGGAGTTTTAGTTTTATTTACATCTAATTAACATTAGTAATTCCATAAACTAATTCCATTTAACTAATTAATTAGCCCTAAAAATAAATTTTAATATAATTAACACAATTATTAGTTAGTTAATATACTTCACTTTATGGGTGATAGAATGAGGCGGTTTCCGGCCGCTACAAAATAATTTATCATCAGTCACAAATGTACTTGACCATAGAATTAAAAAAAAAAGATTCTATATTTCCAAATATGGAAATTCTTCAAAATAAAATACAATTATACTACGAAATTGTTTTCAAAATCAGCCATTTGTCTCGATTTTGAAAGTTTTAAAACATGTGCTGCTGTTAAGTTTATATTATGTTTATTTCCCTATTAGTAGAGTCTCTAAATCACACATAACATTATTTTAATTTTGATGCATCCCATGGAAAAATAAAAGAAACAAATAACACATCCCCCACTTATCAATCTGGCCAGAAAACGGCGTGATAAGTCACGTCAAACTTTAGTCATAGTTGCGCGAGGCTTAGTGGCTGAACGGATAGCGCGCTCTCCTCCCAACCCAAAGGTCCTGGGTTCTATTCTAGCCGCGAAAACTTTTTGGAAACAGATTGAAATTTCAGCGTAGAGGCGAAAATACGCGGCAAAGTAAAATATGTGGGCGAGTTCGGCGCCCGGTGTATTTAGGAATTTTTTTAGGAAAATTTATTAAGCTTGCTATGTCAAGCTTGATTCAAGCTTGAAATGTCAAGCTTAATGCAAGCTGGGCAAGTGTAAACTAGAACACTTGATTCAAGCTTGCATTAAGCTTACACGCTTGAAATTTTCAAGCTTAATTCAAGTTCACTGACTTGATAAATCAAGCTTGCTGCAAGTTTGATGCAAGTTTGCTGTGCTGTCTGGGCAATGTACTCAATTGGCGAGAATTCTGAAGCTAGATCGCTTGAAATGCCCTAATAACTGCATTCTTTCTGCACGGATAACTAAAAATTAATGCTGTATTCTAATAAAATCTATACACTTGTTTTCAAAAATGCTATTTCCTTAAGCTCTCAGTAAATTGCGCCAAAAAGCTTAAAACTGTGCAAACCGCTAGAACTCACTTTCTAAAAATCGGTCTATCAGCCATCTTATTTTTCGCCAAACTAAAAAAATTTACATATTAGTCTCGGAAATCTTCAATCCTCATTGTTTTGCGTATAAAACATTTCATTCCTGCTCTCATTTCTTATGCGCACACGATATTATAACTAAAAAAATAACCTTACAAATATAAACTGAAAAAAATCATTATTATTCTTTTATTTTTACTTTAAGAATTTAAAACATTTTATTCGACAAAATCGCCACACATGGCAACCACGATGCTTATTTCACACCTTTTTTACTACAGGGGTTACAATTATGGAACGCTTTCTGCGTGGAGAACATAAAAAATCTCTTAAATTCCGGGAACGGGAGGACTTTCAAAGTTTTAAAGTGGACTATCATTTATTCTATATTATTTTACATATCTGTGTAAAATTTCAGGCTGACAGGTCCATTTTTGTGGATTTGTATACTACCCAAATCCACAAACTGACAAACAGAATTTTATTTTTATTTATAAGATAACCTACGCTTGTTTTTAAAAATACCCTCTCATTAAATTGCGCCAAGCGCTAGAATCATAGAAAATCTGACACACTTTCAGATTTTAAATACGCACTAAAGTGCTATATATTAAAAGCGTATTATAATCCATGGGTCTTCCCTATTTTCGTTCCTTCTTTCATTAACCCATTTGTGCCTGGATATTTTTGCGACTTTCTTCGATTTTTACTGATAACAGAAATAATAGATAAATTTCTGATGTCAACTTCTTGAACAAGGGATGCTTTCTTTTAAAAGCATTATGCATAAAAATTGAAATATCAACATCCTACTTGGTCATGTTAAAATATTTTGTAGCGTTGAGGATCAATCCTCATGAATAAAGGCTAGGAAAGATAAATAACGTTTTCGACTAATAGCAAAAATGCCGTCCCAAAAAAGGGACGCTAGGCATAAATGGGTTAAGTTGGAAAGTATATCATTATTCATGAGCATGATTAAACGAAATTAAAATTGATATTTCTAACATCCTTTTTCTGGATGTAATACATTAGTAATAGATGCAGAAAAGCTGCTCAGAAAAATGCACAATTCCAACTGAATGAAAATTTCAGAAACTTATTCTCAGGTGTATTCATAACCCAAATAGCAGACGATTAAATTACGATAAATATCGCCAAGCGTTAGAATCCTCCTCAAAATTGCACATCAAACCCTTTTATTTTTCGCCAAATTAAAAAGTTGCTTATTTATTTTCGGAAAATTTCCAAATTCTATTTTTCTTTTGAGTATAAATCATTTTATTCCTGCTCTGATTTCACATGCACACGCTATTTTAATTAAGAAATAGCCTTACAAATAATCCAAACAAAAAAAATCGTTATTCTTTTATTTTTACTTCAAGAGTCTGAATAATTTAATAAGCTTGCCAAACATGGCAACCTAGATATGCTCAAACCTCGCTCTGTCCACTGAGGGGTTACAATTGCGAAATGGCGAGACCAAAAATGATCATTTTGAGACACGTTTTTTATCGATATCTCCTAAAATAATTCGAATTTCGAAAAAATCGCTTCGAGGTGTGTCGAGACCCGTCTTGGAGAATTACCCTACAAAATTTGGTAGGTCTACGATCACCCGTTTCGGAGGTATGCGAGACACAGACAGACAAACTAACGGACAGTTTACACATTGCTTTATTTATATAGATGACCAAAGAGAGTTAGCACTGCGAAATATTCATAAAAGTACAGCATGATTTGTTTTGTATAAGTGTTATCGGTTATGTACTTGTAGAGTTCAGGTATTATGAGAATGGACTGACTAAGTTAACCCATTTTTTCACGCACATATACTTCTTCACAAAAAAAGGATATAATACAATTACGAATATGTTAAATTAATTGTATTGTTTTACTAAACAAGAACAAGGATCGCTGATCATACTGCAATACAATAAAATAAAAGGCAAGTCGTTTCGAAATAAGGTACTCTACAGTTTTGAGTATCATCTCTTATCCTTCATATGACAGTCAATCACCATAAAATGAATACTAATGAGTTTGAAATGTTTTTAACAAATACTCGAAATACTTCGATGCATATTTTTATTATAACCTGTTAAAAGGGACAGGAAGGAAAATTACATGAGTTACGTAGTTACAGCTATGGATACATATTTATTCCATGAGACATTCGTTGTTGCCATCTGTCTATTACAAAGTGTTGTACGGTTATCAAAAGTTTAAACAGTTAATAGAGTTCATGGAGTTCATTTGTGTGAGACTGGATATACTACATCACTCCCCTTTTTATTCAAGATAACGCTGAGGTTTAATGCGTCGGCGTGGTGGGTTCCGACGATTATTCGCAGGCGTTGTAGGCACACTAAGCTGTGCAGAAGAGTTGGTAGATGGTGCAACTTGTTGTGATTGTTCTTCTATCACAGCAGAAGTAGGTTCTGATTCTGGGCCTTCATCTGTTATGGGGTCATCATAAACAAATGGGGAGATTTTCCTGCTAATGTTCTGGTCAATGTGACTTGTGAGTTGGGGATCTCCAGTTGAATTCGGTCGAAGTTGGTCGAGGTGTGCAAGGTACTGTTTGTTGTTAACCTCCACAATCCAGGTGTTCACTCCCTTCTGTTGAAGAAGAGTGCCCTTGCTCCATTTTTGGTTTTTGTGAGACTTTACAAACACACTTTGACCTTTTTGAAAATTACGATCAGCATTATGTGCTCTATCGTAATAGTGCTTTTGTGACATTTGCTGCTCTTTCACATGAATAAGAGTGCTTGGATGCAGTAGATCTAAAGGTGTGCGTATTTGTCTACAGAGAAACAATTCAGATGGAGTACGCCCAGTTGTAGTGTGAGGAGTAGACCGGTAACTCATTAAGAACCGAGCCATCTTTCTTGCAAAGGTTGTTTTATCCTGTATATCAGATTGCATTTTGCTTAACGCACGCTTAAAGGTCTTCACAGACCTCTCCGCAAGGCCATTTGCTTGTGGTCTGTATGGTGGTGTCAGTGTGTGTATAATGCCATTGCACTTGAGGAAGTGTTCGAAGTCCTCAGAGGTGAACTGTGGACCGTTGTCCGATACCAGTTCCAGTGGTAGACCATATCTCGAAAAGATGTTTTGTAAAGCTTCGATGGTGTTAGTTGCTGTTGTGGAAGTCATGGAAAATACTTCAAGCCATTTTGAATAACTATCCATCAAAAGCAAAAAGTTTTTGTTGTCCTTTTGTGCAAAATCAATATGTATCCTCTCCCATGGTTTTCTAGCCCATGTCCATGGTCGTAACGGAGTAGCAGGAGGTGTTTCAGCATTCTCTTGACAGGATACACACTTTCGGACAATTTCTTCGATTTGATTGTCTAAGTATGGCCACCATATATGGCTACGGGCGACAGCTTTCATTTTTGTCATGCCTAGATGAGTGTCATGCAACATTTCTAGGAGAGCAGCTCTAAACTTATCAGGAATGATGACACGCATTCCCCATAGAACACAGTTATTGTCGACAGACAATTCCTCCCTACGGTTGAAGTATGGTTTGATTTCTTCACAATGAGGTTTGGAACACCAACCATTCTGAACATATTTGAGAACTTGACCGAGGATTGCATCATTTCTGGTTGCTGCTGCGATCTCTTTACTTGTGATAGGTAAGTCATCACAATAAGACACTTTATATACATCTGACGAAACTTCTTCGCCGTTCACTGGAGCACGGGATAGAGCATAAGCATTGCCATGCTCACTTCCTTTTTTGTACTCTATGTCATATACAAAAGAGGATAACAGTACAGCCCACCTTTGTAAACGTGCCGCAGCAATTGGTGGTACTGCTTTGTGTGGTGAGAAGATTGATACAAGAGGCTTATGGTCTGTCACCAAAGTGAATTTCCTACCGTAAAGGTACTGGTGGAATTTTTTTACACCATACACAATGGCTAAAGCCTCCTTCTCAATTTGAGAATAATTTTGCTCCGCTTTGGAAAGGGTGCGGGAAGCGTAGGCTATTGGGCGTTCCTCATGCTCTGTGATGTGTGAAAGAACCACTCCCAATCCAACAGGAGATGCATCACATGCCAGCTTTAGAGGTAACCTTTCATTAAAATACACCAGCACTGCATCAGAAGTTAAGATGTTTTTACTAAGCTGAAAGGCTTCAGCACACTCAGCAGACCATTCCCATGGGGTATCTTTGTGCAATAAGTTGTATAAAGGTGCAAGGAGCATGGAAGAATTACGAATAAATTTTGAATAGTAATTCAACAGCCCTAAGTAAGATTTTAATTCAGTTACATTTGTAGGTGTTTTAATTTCCTTGATGCACTTAATCTTATCAGTTGTTGGATGAATACCTAACTCATCTACAATGTGCCCAAGAAATTCAACACTAGGTTGCAAGAACTTACATTTCTCAAGGTTGAGTGTCACATTATAATCACATAGTCTTTGGAAGACACATTTCAGGTTTTGCATATGGTCTTTATCACTTGAGCCTGTTATCAAGATGTCATCTTGGAAACATATTACACCTTTTAAACCTTGCAGAATTTGATCCATTATGGATTGAAAAATTGCTGATGCACTATTTATACCATACAGCAATCGTGATGGCTGCACTAAGCCTAAATGAGTATTCAGTGTGAGATACTCTTGTGATTGTTTATCTAATTCAACCTGTTGGTAAGCATGACTCAAATCTAATTTTGAGAACAGCTTACCACCACATAATGCATTAAACAGATCTTGTTGTGTGGGAAGTGGATACTGATTTTGATCAATGAACTGATTTACCGTAATTTTAAAATCCCCACAAAGTCTTACATCATTATTCTTTTTGGGTACTACAACCAAAGGAGTTGCCCACTGGGAATGCTGTACAAAATCCCATACCCCTCTCTCTTTAGCCTTTAAGATACTTTCTTCAACTTTTGGCTTTAGAGCATAAGGCACAGGGCGGGCTTTACAAAATTTTGGCTTGGCATCCTCTTTTAATTTTAGAGACGCTTTCAAATAGCGTATAGGTTGATTATTCTCAACAAATAATTTACTATACTCTTTTTTTAATCTTTCAACAGTATAATTACTCAGATCATCTAATTTATTAATTTTATGCACTGAAAAAATCTTTTCCCAATTTAATTTAATTTCAGTAATCCAATGGAGGATATCGCCTCCTTGGGTTCGAGGCTATAAAAGTCACGTGACGGTGGAAAACAAACAACCATTTCTCCATAGGCTTATGTGCTGGACTCCTGGTAATAAGCGCAAAATCAAAAAAATAATAATTATACCTCTGTATTGTGCTGCCTACGAATGTTTCAATAACTCTCTGGAACCTGTACATGACTGCAAAAAGATATCTCTCCAAAGATTCCCATTAAAAAGTGCTAAATTATTAAAACTTATACTGAGACGAGGCTATTTCAGCCACGTGTGGATGGAAAATATACACTTCAGCCAATCAGATTACAGGGCCACTCATCAACACAGCCGAAAGGTCACGTGTTGGTGGAAAAATGACGTCATATCGATATCCTCCATTCTTCCCAAACAACGAAGGTCTGTTGCCTTTCACAACAATAGCAGACAGATTATGTGTTTGTGCTCCATATGACACAGTGACATCAACTTCACCCATTACCTCAATGGGTTGTTTGTTATAATCATTTAGAACTGTATTTGTAGGTCTAATAGGTATGTTAGGCAAATTGTCTCTCAGGAATTTTTCGGATACAATGCTGACATCAGCAGCAGTATCAAATTCCATGTTGAGGAACTTTCCACATATTTCTAGTGGCACAGTGTATTTTTGAGTCACTTTATTGACTGATTGTATAGAATATAATTCATATTCCTCATTATCTTGCACAGATACCATATTTGCACTAAGACTCTTACCTTTTGATCTGCACACTGGAGAAATATGCCCTATTTTTCCACAGGTATGACACTTGGCATTAATGTATTTGCAAGATTTAGCTGAGTGGGACGCGCCACATCGGTAACACTTTGCGCTGGCGGCACTTTTATTTGAACTATGTTTCTTAGACATAGTTTGATGTTGCCCGATTCGTTTGCTTTGTGTGTTAACTTTATGCACGGCTCCCGATCCTGGAATCTTTATTGTAGATGAGTCCAGCTCAGCCAGCTCCATAGCTAAAGCGATCTCGTACGCTTCCTTTATTTTCAAATCTTTCTTCGCGAGCAAGCGCTTCTGAGTAGCTTCGCAGCGAAGACCGCACACAAAACGATCCCTCAACGCGTCGTCAAGGAATGCGCCGAATGCACATGTCGCCGAAAGTCTCTTCAGCTCCACCATATATGCAGCAATGCTCTCTCCGGCTTCCTGATTTCGCCGATGAAAGCGAAAACGCTCCGCAATCAGGATTGGTTCGGGGCGGAAGTGATCTTCGAGCTTCTTTTTCAACACCTCATAAGTGCAGTCTTTCGGAACTTGCGGTTGCATCAGATTTCGCAACAGTTTGTACGTCTGAGATCAGAACTGCTACTTTTTTATTATCTGGCACCTCATTTGCAGCCAGATATTGCTCCAGTCGCTCCATGTACAAGGAAAATTCTTCGTTCGCCTCATCAAAAACAGCAAGATGACCGATTAGGCCTAAGTTCGCCATGCTTACTACAACGGCGAAAATGACTTTCGTAAACGGGTACAAATGGTTCGATTACTTCGTCTCGTCGCCAATGAAATGTTTTTAACAAATACTCGAAATACTTCGATGCATATTTTTATTATAACCTGTTAAAAGGGACAGGAAGGAAAATTACATGAGTTACGTAGTTACAGCTATGGATACATATTTATTCCATGAGACATTCGTTGTTGCCATCTGTCTATTACAAAGTGTTGTACGGTTATCAAAAGTTTAAACAGTTAATAGAGTTCATGGAGTTCATTTGTGTGAGACTGGATATACTACAGAGTTTAAGTTAAATTTTATTAAAATGTACACCCTCTCAAAAAAGTATTCGAGTAAAAGCGAAATTTCCTATTTTAGCTTTGCGAATAAATATTGAGTTTTTGAAAAACGTACAACTCTACAGAAATATGGAAAGTTATAAGCATACATAGCCTAATTCATATTCTATGATAAATAAATTTTAACATACGAAACCAACGTAGGAAGTTTATCTCTTACTCGAATACTTTTTAACCCATTTATGCCTAGTGTCCCTTTTTTGGGACGGCATTTTCGCTATTAGTCGAAAATGTTATTTATTTTTCCTAGCCTTTATTCATGAGTACTGAGCCTCAACTCTACAAAATATTTTAACATGACCAAGTAGGATGTTGATGTTTCGATTTTTATGCATAATGACTTTAAAAGAAATCATCCCTTGTTCAAGAAGATGACACCAGAAATATATCTATTATTTCTGTTATCAGTAAAAATCGAAGAAAGTCGCAAAAATATCCAGGCACAGGCCTCTCAATTTATCCTTTTTTTTTTTAAATTCCTACCTCTATAAATAATAGAGTAAAATGTTCTGTTTCTTCAACAGTTGTTAAATGTTCTTTTTGGGTGTTAAGGTTTCGTCTATCAAACCATTAAAATACCAGGCTTTATAAATAAAACTTTGATGAAGGTAGGAATTTTAAAAAAAGAGGACCGATTGAGAGGCCTGCAGGCACAAATGGGTTAAATATGTACGCATAGGTAAAGTGATTAAGGAAATTTTAAATTTAGAACGTATTATGTTTATAACTATGTAAAATTAAAAATTATTCATTTTATGACCTGACCAATTTTTTATATTATTAAACCAGACACCAGCTTTGTTCAATTAAATAAGTGCAAAAATATTATCTGCTTAGCACACAAAAGGGCTTTAATTATACAAGGTTTTCTAATTTCTGTTTTATTTTATTAGCTAAAGAAACCATTATAGGAAAACAATAGTTTACAAGATTTTTAAAATAATTTATTTATATTTTATTTATTTATTTGCATATCAAAGCATAAAAAATGCGTGATTTTTTTTTTTTTTTTTTTTTTTTTTTTTTTTTTTTTTTTTTTTAGTTGTGCATTTGGATTTCATCTGTATTTTTGTATTTTAGTCACGTATTTTTACTGAAAGATTGCTGTAAATGAAGATTTGTTTTTCAATCAGGGCGTAACTAGATGTAGGGCTTATTTGTTTGTTTTTTGTTTAAGCTAAACCTATACGAGGGGTATTTTCTTAAGAGTGGTTGCCTTGGACGGAGGACTTGCGTAGGGCTTATCCAAATCTACACAAATTATAATTTCTATGCACATTTCATAACTTCAATGCATAAATTTACGTTATTTAAAATATATAAAAATATTTATAGCACTCTAAGTACCTATAATTTACATGCTAAGTTAACCCATTTGTGCCTGGATATTTTTGCGACTTTCTTCGATTTTTACTGATAACAGAAATAATAGATAAATTTCTGATGTCAACTTCTTGAACAAGGGATGATTTCTTTTAAAATCATTATGCATAAAAATCGAAATATCAACATCCTACTTGGTCATGTTAAAATATTTTGTAGAGTTGAGGCTCAATACTCATGAATAAAGCCTAGGAAAAATAAATAACGTTTTCGACTAATAGCGAAAATGCCGTCCCAAAAAAGGGACGCTAGGCATAAATGGGTTGAATATTTTAAAATAAATTACTTTTTAAAATTTATTTATTCTCTTTTTTAAGTAGGAAAACTGACAAAAGCATGTTTCTGGGAAAAACAATAAAAATATCTTTATAGGCGAAAACTAGCAATGTTAAACCTTTTCAAACAAGATACAGGCAGAAATTAAACTGACTTTAAAAGATAAAATAACACAGATACACCCTCCAAAAAAAATATTCGAGTAAGAGATAAATTTCCTACGTTGTTTTCGTATATTAAAAATTATTTATCATAGAATATGAATTATGCTATGTATAAATATAAATTTCCATATTTCTGTCAAGTTGTGCGTTTTTCAAAAACTCAATTATTATTCGCAAATCTAAAATAGGAAATTTCTCTCTTGCTCGAATACCTTTTTTGGACGGTATACATGCATGTCGCCAATAACGATATCCAATGTTTTGAGTGAATGAGAAGGCGTGGTCGATGGTTTCAAAAATGGGGATCATGAACACCTCCTTAAGTTAAACCTCCTTGATTGGGAGTTATGTTTGTTTTAGTGCGATTTGTCCCATTCAAAATATGTTCAAAATTTTCCAAGCCAAGGGTTGGTCACGTGTTTGAAACTGCTCTATTTGGAATCTGGCATTTTCAAAACGAAACTGTTATTATTGTGTGCGTTAGAGAAAACATTACCGATCAAAAATTCTAGGGACAGGGAATTATTGATCACTGCGCACACACTTACTGCCTTCGGACAGATGCACTCCACCAGTATGCTTATGGGGAATGAAAAAAGGACGCACTTCTAGTATCCATATGGAAGATAAACAAAAAAGCGGACTTGGCTCCTGATCCTTGAAACTAGTTAATTCTTATCCTATTACTCATATTTTCTCTTCTTGTAATCACCAGAGGGGAAAGTATGGCTAACGAAAATACTTATATTTTGTACGAAGCTAATTCTTCTAAAAATCAACAGGTGTGTATGCTAACTCCTGCTTTTTGTACATTATTTCGTACATTTTGTAATTATTTTAACAGCATTGCTTTTTTATTTCTTGAGGGTTTCATATTGTTATATATTCAATATGGTGCATGATGCACAACCACACAATTTATCTCTAACTCAATTTTAAACTTCTTTAAAACTTAAAATGTATATTAACTGTAACCCATACGAAACAGATTTAATAGATTTTTATAAGATTTCTACAGAATCATAACCTGATTTTCTAGAGTTAAGCGTAGCGTCGGGGGAGGGGGAGGTATGTGCTCCCTCTAAATAGAAAGCCATTCATTTTAAAACTTTCTTTCAAAATCTGAAGAAAGAAAAACATTTTAACTCTTCAATATGTTATTTACTTCTCCAAAATTTTCAGTCTTGCTATGCTTATGTTTATGGATTGTTTTTTTTTAATGAAAAATCGCATATATAAACAGCATAACAACAAAAATGTCTCTGCAACTTTTGCTACATTATGCATTTGTATGCCTAATGCTTTCTTTCTTGATAAACAAATATATGCATGTTTCCAACTATTCAATTCCTCCTTGCCCCACAAACTGAGCAGAGCAACCACCTAAGGCTCTTCAACCCCAGTTTTGCTATTAGAGGTTGCATCGAAGGATCCATAAAATTTTCAAGGGGACTACGCAGACAGCACATAAGCTTAAATCAAGCTTGACATTTGGCTTGGCAATGCAAGGTTGGCTTAAGCTGGATTTTGGCTTGCAAAGTGCGCAGTGATGGCGCCATCTGTGAAAGAGAATGGACATTAATTGTCTAGCGTCCTCAAATTTGCTGAAAGTTCGTAAAAGATATGTTTTATTTTATTACCAGTGTCATATTACCGGTAGGGCAAACAGGGCAACTGCCCAGGGCCTACAGATTTTAGTTCCCAAAAATCTTACACTTTTGTAATTTTAAATAAAATTACAAAGGATAAAAAAAAAATTCAGAAGTTAAATAATTTTTTTAATTATAAAGTATGAACAATGAAAATAATTCAAATTTATATTTGTTTAAATTAATTTAAACTTATTTTTAATTCTTCGAAATGCTCTATATCGATATAGCATACCAATATGTAGGAAAATAACCACATTTGTAAAGAGAATTTTTAGCGTTAAAAAATAGCAAAATTTTTCAATTATTTGTTATTTTAAGAAATATTTACAAAAATGACTAAAGTGTTTGTATTCCATACATGTTAGCAACTGTGATATAGCATTTCAAAGTAACATTTAACTATCTGTTTCTTTCGTTTCAGATTACTTAACACAAAATTTGTGTTAAGTAAACCCATTCTATATTTCCAAATATGGAAATTCTTCAAAATAAAATACAATTATACTACGAAATTAATTTCAAAATCAGTCGTTTGTCTCAATTTTGGCCAGCAGTATTGCTCATGAGTGTTGCGGTAGTGAAAGTTTTAAAATGTGTGCTGTTCTTAATTTTATATTATGTTTATTTCCCTATTGGTAGAGTCTCTAAATCACACATAACATTATTTTAATTTTGATGCATCCCATGGAAAAATAAAAGAAACAAATAACACATCGCCCACTTATCAATCTGGCGAGAAAACAGCGTGGTAAGTCACTTCAAACTTTAGTCATAGCTGCACAAGGCTCCGGTGGCTGAATGGATAGCATTAGGGTGGTCACAAGTTATATGGGGAAAATTTTTTTAATGTTATTTTTTAGGGCACCCCCCTAAAAGTTGCCAATTGACTAGAAAATGAAATTGGCAAAGTTTTAGCTCAATTGCATAATATTAACCCGTGCCGCATTGAGGTTGAATTCTTGAAAAATTACGATTTTTGCTAAAAATATCTAGTTTTTCCTTCATTCAGTATAAACTATTTGCTCTACAGACCTGGTTCTTGTTTTATTTCGTAAAAAATGTTGTTGCTTTGAACTTTTACTTTCAACAAAACCAATATTTAATGACATTCAGTGTTTTTTAGGTCAGTTTGTGAATCTTCCCTCCAAAATTTGCATTTTTGTAAAATTAGTGAAAAAAAAGACAAATTAAGAATTTTAAGTAATTTTGACCGTCTTTTGTATTATTTGCATCAGAAAACAAAAAAATAAATCAAGAATTTTCATAACTAAACTACAATTCGTGAAATATATTTATTTATTTGATATGCATTTCTGTACTTCAGAAGAAAGATCTTGATTTGAATTTCAGTTGAAGCACATCTAAGACAAACCTCTGAAGTTTTCTTCATTACAATGCTATTTTTGTTGTCTGTTATTATTTACTTTTAGAATGGACATATGTATGGGAAAGGAAGGGCTATGCCTCCCCTAGCTTCCATATTATCGATATGATTTACATAGTGGTATAGCGTAAAAGTGGTTCAACACTAACACATAATAACTTTCCAGTGCAGGACCCTTGACGTGCAATAAGACTCCGAAGACAAGAATTTTTTCGAAAGCAAAGAATTGATCTCATCAAAAGCAGATTTTAAAATTCTGATTTAGAGGGTGCTGTTGTTCACTGGGATGGAAAAATGCTTCCTCATATTTTGAATAAAGAAAATGTAGAGAGAATAGCGATTTTATTTAGCTGTGGACACGAAGAACAGTTAATAGGAGTTCCTCAGCTTGAAAACAATATGAGAATAACTCTTAGGCAAAAGCTGTATTTACAGCAGTTGAAGAATGGGAGGCAGTTGGTAAAATTCAGGCAATGTGTTTTGATACGACTTGTTGCCTAAGGGAAACGTGCATTTTTTGTTGCAGCAATTACTGGATCAAAATCTTCTATATTTACTTTGTCGCCATCATATTTTAGAAATCATCCTAAAATCTGTTTTGATTGCAAAGTGGGCGAAGCTACTGCTCTTCATCCAGATATTTTTTAGAAATTTCAGATTGGGTGGCCTGAGTTGGGCAAGACAAAGTTCAAAACTGCTATTGAAGATGAAACTATTACATAAAGAACGCGAAATTTGCAAGAAATTTCAAATTTTCTTGCAGAACATTTAAGAAATCAACAGCTCAGGGATAACTATAAAGAATTAACCCAACATTGTATAATTTTTATAGGAGTCTCTCCAAATAGACATTTCTTTCAGAGTACCTGGTGCTGTTCATTATGCCAGGTGGATGTCAAAGGCAATTTATTGTCTCAATACTTCTTTTCAGGCAACAGGTCTCATTAACAGATTTAGAAAAAAGAGCTATTACAGACATTTGTTTATTTATAATAAATATTTATGTAAAGGCATGGTTCAACAGTCCCACTCAGACTTTAACCCCAATCAAGAATTAATATTATTACAATACTGAAAATTTGATAAAGAGGCTGCAAACTTCGAAAGAAACATTATCTAAGCCTAGCCACTTTAACAAAAATTTGTAAACAATACTAATTTATTTTCTTTATAATGTGCTTCCTCTTAGATACATAACTTTAATAATCAAATATATCTAAACGTTAGTCGTTCTCAATTTTAAGCCTTCTTTGACCTTATTTTCTGTTCATTCTTTTACTTAAATTTAATTTTTATTAAATTTCAGATTTTTTTAAAATTACAACCTTTATTTTGTACACAAAAAAAGAAAGAAAACCGAAGAAAAACAAAAGGAAGATAAAGACGAAATATAATTTTTTAAACTTTCATTAAAAAGCCAACTTTTAAGATTCGGATCGTATCTAGTCCTGAAAAAAGCATAGATATATGCTTTTTTTAGGACTAGATATTATCCGAATGTTACCCTCTGAGCGTTTTGGAAATAGACAAATAATCTAAAGTAGTTTTCACGGTAAAATTTTCATGCAATTTTTAAGTTATTAAAAAAAAAAAAAAAAAAAAAATTAGATAGATTTGCAATTATTTAAAAAAAAGGCTTCTGAATTACATAGAAGCTTTAATATCAAACATATTTTATGATATCTCAGTATTACAAATGATTATTATTATAAATGTATTGCAGTGAAAGCTGGAATAACGTGGACGGGATTTGACATGACAACCGCTTGGAGGGTTAAATCTGTAAGTTTTTACACAAAAGTGATGTGTGGCTCATCAAGGCGGGAAGTTTTCTTCTGAAACGAGATCAACACCATGTTTCTAGACTCAATTTTATCCATTTTATGATGGAAAAACTGCTTTTTTGCGAAAAACCGCGATTTTTCTAAACTTTAACCTCAATGCAGCACGGATTAATAATATGCAAATGAGCTGAAACTTGAGCAATCTCATTTTTGAGCCTATTGGCAACTTTTTGTGGGGGGCCCCCTCAAAAATTCGAAAGTTGATTTCTTGTGACCACCCTAGGATAGCATGCTCGATTGCAAAGCCAAAGGGCCCGGGTTCTATTCCAGCCACAAACACTCGATGGAAACAGATTAAATTAAATTGAAATTTCAGCGTAGAGGGGGAAAATGTGCGGAAAAATAAATTATGTGGGGCGCGTTAGCCAGCGGGCTCCGCGTGTATTTAGAAAATTTTTTTTTTGGAACATTTTTTAAGCTTGAAATTAAGCTTGAAATGTCAAGCTTAATGCAAGCTGGGCAAGTGTAAACTAGAACACTTGATTCAAGCTTGCATCAAGCTTACACGCTTGAAATTTTCAAGCTTATTGACTTGATAAATCAAGCTTGCTGCAAGTTTGATGCTAGTTTGCTGTGCTGTCTGGGTAAGGGCAATTCATTCACCATACGAAGTGCTGTAAATTCCAGTTAATATACTGTCACACTTAATTAATTAAATCTGAAATTAGTTAAGGAAATTCATTAATGCAAGATTCAATATTAATTATTTAGTCAATTTTTAATGGTCTTTAAAAAGGAGGTTATCAATTCATCAGAATCTTATAATGTTGAAGATACAATAAAAAACAAAAACTGAAAATATGTGGACCGACTTTTAGGATTTTTTTTATTAGAAAGAGGGTTAGGGTGGTCCCAAATTAATATGGTCAAAATCTAATAAAATTATTTTTCAGGAGATCTTAAAAAAATTGTTTAAAGCCATTGCCTGGTAGTGGTATGTCAAGTCAGACAATCAACAGACATTTAATCATACATACCTCATAGTTAAGGCTCTATAAAATATGCAAAAATGCAGAATTTTGCATAATTTGCAATTCTCCACATAAACTACAATTTTCCGCATAAAACTGTATTTTTCAGCAAATTTTTTATTTTTAAAGTTTTTTTCAACATACTTTCTTCCAAAACCTCTTGAATGTTTATTATTGTCCAGAAATGGACGTTTCCAAAAAGTCAGAACCGAAATTTCCATAACCTGGTTTTAAATTCATGAATGAAAGCAGCCCAAGTGTTTGACCCAGAACAATTATCCAACATATATGTTGATCATGAAGAAGTCTTGAACAATATTCCGAGGGTATGCCAAGGAATGTTCTGCTGAAAACTTAATAAGATTTTGGAATTCAGAGGCTGTTTTACAGAGGTTTCCGAAACTAACACGCAAAGTTAATACTCTCGGTTTTACCTAATTCTGTAGACCATATATGGGGAACCTCCGGCCCGCGGAACATATAAAAACCCATATAAGCCATTCAAAATCTCATATAAATCCCTATTATATGGCCCGCGACTTCATTAACATCCTAAAATTTGTCCTGCTACTTTTCAAAGGTTGCCCACCTGCTGTAGACTGTGAAAGAGCAGTTTCATGTTATGGCCAAATATTAACAGAACAAGGGCAGGGTTTGAAGGAATCATCTGTGTTCCAGGACTAACATCTCTTTATTTTAATGAACTTTAGAAAAAAAGTGAGAATCGCATACTTATTTGTTTTTTAATGTAAATTAAAACATTTGCTTTTCTTTTTAACAGAGTTATTTCCCTACTCAAATGCATTACTTCAATACATTTTTATAGATACCGCATAATTTCAGAAAACTACCACATCAATGCCGCATAGTTCTGAAAAATTTTTCGCATGTTTTCTAGGGTCCCACTCATAGTAAATTTATAAAAAAAATTCTATGATTAAAATAAATTTTAAATTCATCATTTAAGAATGTGTCGTATATAAGAGCATAGTTCTAAAACAACACAAAAAAATTAAAAAATAAAACACAATACAAAATAACACTTTCCATAAGAAGGATATCTAAAACTTGCACAATAAACTGAAATTTAACTGAACAACATTAAGTGGAATATCGAACACAAAATCACAGAAATAAAATTGCTGAAGTGATAACTGTTCACAAAAATACAACAACCAAAAACCATTTACATCAGCAAAAGCATTTACTGCAATTTTTGATACTATTTCTCTTTTTATGAACTTGGCATACATCTTATATTTAACAATCAGTGGTTTTACACAAGATAAAAGTACAAAACTTACAATAAAGCTGAATTCAATACTTTTTAAACATACTCAAATTTTTGTGGCAAATTAATATGCATTAACTCAAGTGGCAAAATAAACTCAACATGTGCAAAGTTCAAAGCTGATGTAACGTGTTTCATCACATCACAGCCCATGGCTGAGTGGATAAGACACTTAACATGGTAGATGGCCCTGTGTTCAGGCTCAACATGCTGCTGTCAATCTAACCTTCTGGAGTTTTGGGTGGTTTTCTCCTGATGTAATGTGAATACACGTTAGAACCCTTTAAAAAGTCCTCCACCCAAGGCAGCTCTCCATAGGTAGTGGGGAATTCCTGCCCTTATGTAGGCTTGCCATAACACAAACACCACCTCATGGCTTCCAAAACCTGTCAAAATTGATGTGCCAAATCAGGGTTGAGTCTTCGGTAGTACTATCAAAAACCAGAGATCATCCTAGGCTTGAAAAGGGGTAGGGTGTTTGTCCTAAAAAAAAAGAGCAATTTAGGCTTTCAAGGGCACATCAGATTATAAAGAGGCACTATACATATATATATATCCTTAAGCATTCAGAAAGAAGGGGAGTTCATGCGAGTCAGACATGGCAACAAGAGTAAAAAAAAAAAAAAAAAAAACCTAAGGTACACTGAGGGCTGTCCCAGATGATAGTGTCTTCAAGAAGTGGGGTTGGGGTCGAGATGCCAGGAAACTAAATAAAAAGTGGAGCACGGGTCCCCTAACCCTGGGTTAGACTACCAAATCTTGCCAGTAGTTTGAATTACCAAATTCTAAAGTTGCTCCACGTTTGTACAAACTGAAAGATCATCATTAATGCTTAATTTTGGCAGAAAGCATAAAATAATTCAAGTGATGTATTTACAAAATGTCCTGAATCGCCTGATTTCTAGAAATTGCGCAACCCAAAAACAGAATTTTTTTTTTGCCAATCTGCGACGACTTTTTAGGCACTGAAAAAAATCTGCAGCATAATTTTACAATAATGGAAAAAAAGGTTGTAGGATTCAGTAAGCATATTTTATCATAAGCTTTCATTTATCTAATGTTAGTTAATAAGTTAGACTTGATCAAACTGATAGAAATTTACATATATAATTTATTGAGAATAAAACGTAACAACCTGTTTCAGTTGTCTTGGTTAACAGAATTGGATAATGAGAAAAACTATGTAAACAGATATTCTTAAGAAAAACATTTCTGGTAGGTTATATCAAATTTTACAGCAATAATCTATTGCGAAGGACAGTGTTGTAAATAAATTATATTTCTAGATAGAATGTAATAGTTACACAGCAAAACTTTTTATGGCACTCTTAGTTTAAATTGCATAAAAAGCAAGAAATGAGAAAATATTCAGTTTAATTATCAGGCCCAAAAACTATAGCAGTTTCAATTACATGAAGCAAGGTAAACAGTTAGCATTATCCCTTTAAGACCTGGGTTATTTTTGCTACAAAAAAGTATTTGAGTGTAAGATAAATTTATTAGTTTTGTAAATAGCTCATTAAGTTTATCGAATAACGCACAACTCAAAAGAAATATGAATTACTATTTCATACCTGATTCAGTTCTTATAAAGAACAAGGTTTTATGTATGAAATCGACTTAGGAAATATGACTTACACTTTTTGAGAGAGGATGTAGATCACATACACAATTGTGTAGGTCAGGTCTTAAAGGGTTATTTATTATTCTTGATATCACAAGAGAAGAGATATTTTTGTCCATAATTTTGTTCGTACTGACTCTAGCAAAATATTTGTAATAAGAGACCCCAAACATGGAAATAAATGCAGCTTTCAAAAATTTTCTGGTTCCTGTATAACCAGATGGAGGGTCATTGAGAAATATAAACACTCTGTGATCAACAGTTCCAACAGCTTGTTCGTCATTGCCATCTGTACATTTTAATTGCATTTTGCTCACTTTCTCAGTGACCGATCCCCAACTTTCACAGGAAGCTTCCGATACTGGAATTGAAAGTGTGTGTGTAAAAAACTTAATAAATGCAGGTATTTTCTTTGAAAGCTCATGAACAGCCTTAAACAATTTCAATTGGAAACTGATTTATGTGTAATTTTTCCCCTCATGAAATCGTAAGTATCATGTTTTCAAATTCTTATATAACATTGAATTCTTGCATTCCAAGCAAGCAAATTTATCCAGTTGTGCAGCCATTTCAATAAACAATTGAAAGAGAACCCAAAACTTCCTTTTGTATCTGCTATCTGCTACATTTACTGCCTAGAGTATTTTTGAGCTGTGAGGGGGGGGGGGGATATTATATTCTTCCGCATTTTCTAACAGAAAATGTTTATTTGAAAATTAGTAGAGGGATTTTTTTCATGATCTTAAAAAAGAATCTGCAGGATTCCCATTAGAAAAAAAAAAAAAAAAAAAAAAAAAAAAAAAAAAAATTGGGTGAGATTTCTCACCCTTCCCGTTCATTAAAAATTTTAGCAGCTTGATCATGTGGAAAACTTTCTAATTTGATATTTCCTTCAGCTATTCTAATAAGATTGCTTAAATTTGCACTTGAAAGTTTACTGAAATTTGCACTTGAATTGTTCATGAATATTAAAAATCTTAAAGAATCGCATCCAGTTTAACTAAGCAACAGAATTATTAACTATAATATTTTATCTAGTATAATAAAATTATATAATATAACTTAATATTTATATAAATATTAAATTATATTATACTACCAAGTTGGTAAGATACAAATATGTGTGACAAAGTTAAAACAGATATATTTAAGTTCAAATTCTTACTACAGTAAAAGCTAGATTATCCGGCATTTAACCGTAAAATTTCAGCTTCCACCCCCCTTTTTTTTGGGGGGGGGAGGTCTTCTTACAAGACTGATTAACTCTTACAGTAAACCGCAACTAAACTTAGAACGGAAGGGGGAGGGAGGGCAAATTTCAAACTGCCAGAGGATATCAATAATTCCATGAATCGTGGTGGTTGGTATATAAAAAAACAAACAGATGAAATGCTCTCAGAACTCATATACTACAGACGCACATACAAAAACCATGAAGCTCGACAAAAACAAAACATTTTACAGCTGGCGAGTAGGAGGAGAAAAATCGACACGGATAGCATTAATTAATATTCCCCCCTCTGCATTCCGATGATTCAACCGTGTTATCTCTAAACAGAAACTCGGAGAGGAAGGGGGGGGGACGTTTCTTTGCGGCCATGTCAGCGCCTTTTTGTCTCTGGCCGTTAACGACGATTCTTTTCGGATTGCGACAGTAGTAAAGTGAAAACAAATTTTTGTAGGCGTTTTTAAACTTTCAAACAGCGCGCCAGAATTTCGCGCAGGTGGCGAATATTTTGCAGCACGAGAATGCCTTGGGCTGTAATATTTTTTGCGCGAGATTAAAGAAATTTGTGCGAGATTCTCACGCTCTAGCGGGAACCCTGATCCGGACACAATACTCTTATGAAAGTAATCTGCAGACTGTAGAAAAATCTGCGACATACGTCTCGCGTCTCGCATTTTCTGCTACAGGGTTGCGCAACTTTCTATACTCGTTTGAAGTCTTTATCTGTAATTAATTATGAATAATCTGTAATTTGAGAAAGCCCGTTAAACACGGTAATCAGAAAGAAAATATGCAATTGTCTTTAAATCAGTTAATAAATTTTTATTAACAGTTAATACCTTCGAGAAGAACCATAACTGTGTCAGCAGAGCTGGTGCTGATGTCTTGGAATTAAGGTTGTTTAATTATTCGCAACTACGTATTTATTAGGGATATAACGGATATTGATTTTACTGGATATCGGATATCCGGCACTAAATATGTATTTAGTTATTAAGTGTGTTTTTTCATTTTTTTAATATAATGACAACAGAAGAATAAATTGCAAACATGTTTCACACATCATTAAAGTATTTTTTAACAATTGACTTATCTCTCTATTCTAAAAAAAAGTAAAGGCCGCTTTCGCCGCCGCTGTCAAAAGCTTGTCAGCGTATCTCCTCCTAAACCGTGGGGATTTGAGTTTCGACTAAGGTGCCCACAGATTCGAAAAATTCCGAGGAACCTGCTAAGCTGATTTAAATTTCGAAAATCGAATTATTTCAGAAGATATTAATAAAAAACTGAAAAAATAAACCGAATGGTTGCCAGATTTGGCATAAAATCATTCATTCCTTTGCAACAAAGCGTTTCCAAGTATCTAGAATCGCGTGAAATTTACAAACATGAGTTAGAATTACGCCCATTTTACGCCAAAATAAAAACTATATGAAATAAGTAACTCAAAATGTGTTACACAAAGTTGACAATTTTCAAATAGTAAGTTTGCTTAGACAACAGGAGTTTAGAATTAGCGATTATTCGTTTTTCCAAAACAGAATAACTAATATCTTGAAAATGAAAAATAATTAAAATGCAGATTATTTTAAAGCCGGTTCTCGTCCAGCTGGATTATTTGCTACCAGTAGAAATATTTGGCGGCGTTAACTATGCCATTATAGCAGTTACACTACACTTTGGATATTTGCTAGCGAGACGAGATGGTATAATTCGTGGTGATAAGTACGCCAATCTGCAAACGATTATGTAAATGAAAATAACAGTTTTCCGGTAACCTTACATAAACAGTAATTATAGGTTGTGAGCATGTGTAAATCGCCAAATAATAAAAAGTCGCCATTGGTGGCAAGCTATCCTATCTGTTCCGTAGCTTTTATTAACTTTACATGTCTACTACGCCAGTCGCCAAATAATGAAAAATCGCAATGGGTGGCAAATTCGAAGGGTGTCCAATAGGTTTTACAGTATTAAAAATACAGCTGAAACAGATGTTCTGATTTTATTATGCTTTAGCTCCTAATTAATATAACTTTTGAATGGCAACATTGAAAATCATTGTGTTTCTGAAGAGTGCAAATAATTTTTCCAGCGATTATAAGCAGAGTCCGCACTCCAGGTGTAGTATAGTTCAGGACCCGTACAACACGGATTTCCATAACAAAATATCTTCCGTGTTATGAGGGGGAGGGGGTCTACTGTAGTGTGAAGTTTAAATTTTTATGTACCAATGAACATGCAAGAACCAAGCAATGCCTAGCTCAGTAACATTCTATCTGATCCAATCTTCGGGTTTTGTCTGTTGAAGTTATGTCTTTTTTACGAATAAGCCTGATTAGGGGCCGAATACCTCATACGAAAAGCGAGTGTAGCGAGTCTGGGGTCCTTGACCCCTAGTAATTTACAAAAACTAAATATCTTTACACATATATACACAAAAAATGTTACTTAAAATGTAAACATGTACTACTGGCAGAAGCAAATAAATTTTAACCATGACACATTTATTAATACAGTGAAACCTCTCCGAGCGGCCACCCCAGTATAGCGGTCACCCCTCTAAACGGTCAATTTTTCATGGCACGGATTTTTCGGCTCATTGACCTAATGTTAAAAGAACCTCTATCAGCAGCCACCCGACCCCCTCTCAACAGCCACCGAGAGGGATCGCACATCTCATTTTTCGGGAAATTCTACTCATTTCATGCCTTAATTTTGAGCGGAAAAACTTAAGCTTCAGGTTTATGGTCGAATATAAGACCCAGGAATAACCGGAATTGAATCTGTTATCTCTTTTGTATTCTCCCCACACTCTTAAGATGGGAAATCCCTTGGACAATCAGGCATTGAAGGTGCCCTACAAATGAATTTTTGTCCCTTTCAGGCGCTAATTCCATCCCTGGCGGGGAATTTCCCGATGTTTGTAATAGCGAGCTAGCTAAACTTTCAACACAAGCGACTTAAGGAAAAATCGATGGAATTATAAAAAATTCTGAGGCGGTTACAAACCAATCGGTTAGAGATCTGCTTTTTAAAGTAAAAAACGAAATAGAAAAAAATGGTTGTTTCAGAGAAAAGTAAAAACTTAAAACAGACACAAATTGTATCCTTTTTTCAGAAAATGTAAGAAAGCATTAAATAAAGTACTAGTTTCTCTTTAGATAATTTTTAAAAATTTCATTTAAAATAAGGAGTATGTACCAGACTTGTTTATATTACGCATTATAGAAATTACCTTATAGTAGTAAATAAAACCCTTGAGAGCGGCCACCCCCTCTGAGTGGCCAAATATTCTCGGTACGGTGAGGTGGCCGCTCGGAGAGTTTTCACTGTATACCTATAATTGTAGATTATTTTCACAAAGAAATGCATACCTTTTTCATTTATTTAAGAATATTTGATAAGATGCCCATGATAGATGAGTTTTTTTTTTTTCAATAGGTTTAATGCTTTTGTTCTGTTTTAATCATTTAATATTAATTTACATTAAGTCATTTTTAGTTTTATTTTAGGTTAAATTGTTTTTAGAGATTGATAAATAAAAAGTAAATTCCTTTTAAATATTTATAATGAAATTATAATTCTTTCTTTTGTAGTTTTACACAGGTATGGAACAGAATTTTTAAATATGCAATGAATTTCTTTAATCAAAAGTAATATTTTTTTTAACTACAAGTTAAACAAGTTTTTTTTTTTTTTTTTTTTTTTTTTTAAGAGTCAGTTGATACTCAGGTCAACAAAGAAAAATTTAATTTTAGATACTTTTTAATAAAATTTAATTAATTAATTCATTAATGTGGGGTCATTTGTGAAGCAAGGGTCGATACCATTAATCTAGTTTGTTTGTTTAGTTTCTTGTTTTCATTCATTTTTAATCCCACGTACAGGGCCGGCCCAAGGGGGGTGCGAATGTAGGCAATCGCCTAAGGCCCTGCGCTTATAGAGGCCCCACTCCTGGGACATTTTATTGCTATTTCATAAGACATGATAGAGAAGAGGCCCCGCTCTTGCGCTTTGCCTGGGGCCCCGCACGCCCCTCAGGCCGTCTCTGCCACATAACAGGATCTAAAAGTAATTAATTAAATTTAATTAATGAATTAATATTTGAAAAAACTGTATTAACATCAAGTGTCATCCACTACCAGTTTAAAAAATGTATTTGAAGTTGAGTGGATGAATAATGTTTAGTCATGCTTAATTCATAAAAGAAAATTTCAGTGAATTTACTGCAATATTCTTGCACAAAGCACTTTTGTTTCTGATATTTTTTTCTGCAGAAAAAGAAAAAAAATGCACAGAACTTTCTTCGCGGATGCAGTGTGTGTATGTGTGTGTGTGGGTCACAAATAATAAAATAAAGGGGGTTTTACTAATTTCGGATAAAAAGAAATCAATGATTAAATTAAGAAGACATGATAAAATCAATGATTAAGAAACTCCATCTCCTTGAAACTTATCTGGATCATGGATATTTTAGTTTAGAAAATGATTTATTGTGAACAAATCATTTTCTAAAGTAAAATATTTTCAATTGGTGCAAATAGATGCAATTTTTCATATCATACTTTGTGACATGAATGTCATCAGAGAGGGAGGTTAAGCCCCCTCTTGGATATGCCACTCAGCATATGTACAATTGTATTTGTGCCCCCCCCCACCATCGGGAAAGGTCTAACGCCACCACTGCACTGTGCCCATCTTTGTGGGTTGTGATGCAATGTTGGGAAATAAGTTAGGCATCAAAACTGATGACTGTCTCTGAAATCTTGATCGTCATAATAAAATTTACAGTTTCAAAATATGACTAACGATGATAATTTCAAACCTTGTTACACAGGGCACAACCTCTATGTTTTTAATGGCCAAAAGGGTGGTGATCTTTTTTTTTTAAAGATCACCAGAATTTTTTAAAAAGTTGAGTGGGATTTTTACTTAAAAGGGCGGGCAGGGTACAGCTCCCTTCAAAGAAAGCCTAGGATGAACACGGCAAAAACTCTTATTTCTTTTCTTAGTGCTTTTCCCTACTAATCCCAGAATCCTCAAGTGGCTCACAATAGATGCATGCTCCATTGCTGGTATGTTTATTTACCTTAAGTATACGTTTGTAAAATAAGGAACACGTATAAAGTATATGTACATTTTGACTTAAATGTTTTGATTTTGTCATTGCATAAATAGTCTGTCAGTGTTTATATCAAGATTATACTTTTATTCTAAATATAATTCTTATGGACTAAATATATATTTTTTAGGGAACTAATGAAAGAGATGATGTGGGATCCACAGAAAGTATAAAGCAGCTGATCATTGTAAGTTCAAATTTATTTATTATAATTATGAATAACCATCTATCTTAAATTTCACATATATACTCTATCAGTGATTTTACTCAAGCATGAGAATCTCACATTTTTTTTTCTCGGGTTAAAAAATTATTACTGCAAATCTATAGCGAAAATACTCACCCATTTTTAAAAAATCTCACTCACTTTTGTGGAAAGAGTGAGAAATTCACACCCATTTTTGTTTCGTAATGAAAACTCTGCTCTATTGACTTACCAAATTGTTTATCAGATTCAGTGGCGAATTTCCCAATAGGCACATGAGGCACGTGCCTCGGGCCTCATAAATCTAAGGGGCCACAAAATTCGGTCCTCAAAAAGAAAACATACATACATAAATTTCTGTTCAAAAGACAGGAACTTTGTTCATAGTTCAAGGATTGCTTCTAGAGTAGAAAATGCTCTGGACTTTGGTGTCCTTCCTTTCCCTCTTCACAGCATTGGATCATATTCGAAATTAATACTTTAATAACTAATACTTATAAACTAGAAGTATTAGTTATTAAAGTAGAATATGATCCAATAATGTGAAGAGGGAAAAGAAGGACACCAAAGAAAGGGATGTTCAAGAGCACTTTCTGCTCTATGAGCAATCCTGTAATAAAGTAAAAGTAATTAATGTTTTAATTCCTTATTTAACTGTAAAAAATCCAGAGACATTCCTTGGAAATAATGGCAAAAGTTAGATTCACAAATACCATACAGAAAGTAAACATTTCCATCTGAAAACTTTACTGTTTCCTTTAACCCGTCCCTTAACCGAATATTGCTCTCTCGATTCACTTAAAAAGTATACAATTCGCTTAAAAATGACCAGAACTGTAAAAAATTCCAGGAGTGTTCCTTGAAAATAATATGCAGCTGAGGTGCCCTAAATTTCAAGAAAAGTTACATGAAAATACCAAGAACTTTACTGAACAATATACAATTTTGTGAAGTCTTCCTGAGTTATTCACAAATATGACTAACGATGATAATTTCAAACCTTGTTACACAGGGCACAACCTCTATGTTTTTAATGGCCAAAAGGGTGGTGATCTTTTTTTTTCTTTTTTTTGATCATCCTGAAGCTTTTCATGTAATGTTTCATGGAATTCTAGGTCCCTCTGAACTGTCCATTATTTCCAAGGAAAGTTCCTAGTTTTTTTTTACAGTGTTTCAATTTGTTCACTATATTTTGCGTTAAAAAAATGCAGGTGCCGAGAGTCCCTATCCCTATTTTCTACCTGGAATAAATCCGATGGTGGTGCAGTCGCTGGTATTGCAGCATGACATTTAAATGGAACACACCTGTTTTAAACCCCTTGCCTGTGATGGCCAAGCTGAGTTCAGGCAGTTATAATACTAAGAAAATATTACTTAATAGAGTTGAACACTTATTATCATTAACAGACAAAATACATCCGAATCAACATGGTTTTGTAAGAGGGAAAAATACGGAAACAGCAATCAAACAAGTACAGGAAATCATAAACATTAATAGAAATAATCATAAATATACTGGTATAGTATCCATAAATTTTACTAAAGCATTCGACTCCCTGCCTTGGACTAAAACAAAAGACTTACTAATAGATTTAAACCTTCCAAAGGACTTAACAAACATAATAATTTCTTTTTTACATAACAGATCGGTGATAGTGGATTGGCAACATCCTGAATATTTGCATCACCTTTCAAAAGGTTGTCCACAGGGCTCGTGCTTTGGGCCCTTTCTTTGGAAGGTACTATTAAACTCATTGCTAATAGATTTTAAATTGCCAGGTGTTACTCTGGTGGCCTTTGCTGACGATCTTTTGGTGGTTGGTGAAGGTTCGTCAAGGGCAGCTTTGGAGCGAACAATAAATAATAGTTTAGATTTTATAAATACTTGGTCAAACAATAACAGTCTTACAATATCCATAGATAAGTGTACTTCTATATCAATAGGTAAACCACGACAACTAAAAAGAAGACCGTATTTTAAAATTAATAATGTCATAATACCATATGATACCAAATTTAAATATCTCGGAGTTATAATAGATAATAAACTGTCTTGGATACCTCATCTGAAATACATAAGTAATAAAATACACAAAATACTACAACAGCTTTTTAAATTTTCCTCATCAAAAAATGGAATAAGTAAATATATATTGAAAATATGGTATAAAGCTATTCTAGAAAGATCAATAGTTTATGCTTCCACATGTTGGTATGAATCGTTAAATATACGCGGAAGACGTTTGCTTCAATCAATACAACGCAAAATTCTTTTACTCATATCAAGATCATACAGGACAACCCAAACTTCAGGCCTCCAAATTTTAACAGGTATTGCACCGGTCCATTTAACTATTCTCAAAGAAATTAAATATGCATTTATTTCAAGACTGAAAACCCAAGTTACAATAAATACAACAGTACACAACTACTCTGATTATGACATTCCTATAATGAAATCATTGTTGGATCCCTTGCTTCCCCCAGCTCAATTGTTTGATAATATCCATATAGACCTTAAAATTTATACTGTTGGCTCTAAAATGAAAGAAGGTTGCGGAGCGGCATACTGTGTTTTTCAAGATGATATTCTGATAAAAAGTAATCAATTTAAGCTCAACAGCGACAAATCCATTTTCCAGGCAGAATTATATGCAATATATGGTTCGTTAAAAGGGTTTTCAACAACGCCATATAATTCATGCTTAATCTTATCTGACAGCAACTCAAGTATTCAAATTCTACAAAATAATATAACTACAAATAAATTAGCTCATGAAATTTTAGTTCTCCTTACAAAAATACCTAAAACAGTAAGATTTAAATGGATAAAAGCACACTCTATGATTATGGGAAACGAGCTAGCAGACGGATTAGCAAAACAAGCAGCTATTTACAATAGTAATTTTATCACTAAAAACAAAAATGGTAGTCGCCTCCAAGAAATAGCAACCGTTTCACTTCCAAGCCCACTATCTTATCTAAAATACATATTAAAAAAGGACAAATTAGAAAAATGGAAAATATCATGGGACACAGAAGTTACAGGCAGGTATACTTACCAATACTTTAAAAAACCATCAGAGGATTTTCTTTTAGAACACAGGAACCTTTACCTTTTTTTTACCAATCATGGACCATTCCCAGAATATTTTTTAAAAATAAACAGAGCCTCCTCCGATCATTGTAAATGCAATATGCAAGGAAATTCATTACATTATTTCACTAATTGTAAATTATTAAAGCAATACAGAGTTTTAAAATCACCTTCACAAAGTAATGAGCAGTGGGCTGCATATGTATTAAAAAATAAAAACTTATGCAACAAAATAATAAAAGGGATTGAAGAACTACAAAATAATCAACCCAAGTATATTCATCCGATTGATATAAGACCTCATACACCAGTAAGCGATTCAGATTAAATAAGTACAAGAATTTCAGTTGATAAAAACCACGTAAAAACTCTTAAATAGAACAATTTTTTTAATTATGAATTTATTAGCATTATTTCCTGACATAGAATTTTTGTTGCTGCTCTTATTTCATTAGATTTAAAAAAATACACTTCTCATATCGAAGCCAAAATTTATTTTTCAGTATATTATTATATGTATATGTATGCTTTCAAAATTAAAAAAAAAAAAAAACTTTCTTTCTAAAGCACATTTTTGAATATTAGTTGTATTTATTTATGTTTAAATTTTTCAAAATTACTTTTTAAGTTTATCATTCTCAAGCCTATTGTTTACTTTTAGATATTTATTTACTTTTTTTAACTTTCAAAATTGTAAAAAGAAAAAAAAAAGAACGTGTTAAATATATGTATCTATGGTCAAATGTTACTAAGAACAATATTGTGAGCAATTGTAAACTAACTGCCTTTATATTGCATAACACTGATGTATTTTACCAATTGTAATACAAAAATTGTGCTGTAAAAAAATAAAATAAAAATGAGGGAAACCGCTGCTTGCTGGACCTGAGCCTAGAGCTATGGTTCAGCAGGACAGTAGGACACTTCAGGAACTAAAACAGGCTTTAAACCAAATAGGTAGGCCGTTCCTGAAGGTAGTATCCTATAGTATCCACAGGCAAGGGGCTAAAGACTTTTCCCCCTACAACCAAAGCAGAAAAACCTGAACTGCTTGATTTTACAGCTTCTGATTGAAAAATTTGTCAAAAATTAAATCTTTTATGGTTTTTGTTCTGATTTAGGAAAGGACATTCTGTATTCAGTGAAATTTTCAAATGTACCTAGAATGTATGGTTTTTTATATGACACGATTTAAAGAAGCTAAAAAGAATAATTTATCGTTTTCTGAAAAAATACTAAGAATGAAAAATTTAAGCTGGAGATAACTTTTTTCATTTTTAGAATCAAAAGAACTTTTTGAGGATGTAATGATAAAAAATTGCCGACCAATAACTAAGCACATACATGCTGATATGTGTGAGAACACAATTTTTGGGAAAAGAGGTGTTTGATATAACTATTGAAAAATTAAAAAGAGCAGTACTCAGTGTCACCGGAATTACATATGGGTGCACATTTTCAGCTCATTCGGGTGGTAGGAAGTGGGTTAAAATTCATAAGCAAATTTTAAGCTGGAATGACATACACAGTTAATTAAAACACAAAAAAATAAATGTTGACTAAATTATTCTTTTCTAGTTTTTTAAATTTTTTTATTTGATTTAAAATATAGAATGACATGCATTTTTATATATTTTTATAATTCATATCTAATTACTCATTACTAATAGTCCTGAACTTATTGCCAGTTTTTTAATAAACTCAATAATTAGACTAAAAAGAAAGTTTTACTTTCACTATTAAACTGCTTACAGTTTTGCTGTTTCAAGTGGGAAATTTATGAATATATTTAAATATTTATAAATATATTTTTGCAGGAATACTAAATTTTTGGTTCATTTTATCCAAGTAAAAATTTTTTCTAAACTTTGTGATGTCCAAGTCATGTTTCTCATCAAGTTTCCCCTGTTCTGACCCTAAAAAGTCCCTGTTAAGTACACAAGTTTTCATGATTGAAACAAGACATATACCAATGGTCCACATAAAGTGATTTGACATAATCGAGGAACATTGAAAATTAACCAATATGAAATTGCATTTGCTGGGTTACACTTAGAGGAATGCTGATGTTTATTTAGTGTTAATCATGAAAAGTGAAACTTAGTACAAAAACTATTAAGTTTCGTGAGGTGAAAGAAATTTTTAAATGTACTAATCTATTATATTAAAATTATTTTTAAATTTAATTACTTGCTTGTAAACAAGCTAGATTAAAATAATTTTATTTTAAACATAAGTTAACATTTATATTTTAGACATAATTTATAATTAGAGAATACAGAATAAAAAAATCAGATTTCTTTGTTCGTATTTGGACTTTGTCAATTAGTTCATTCCTAGAAATTCCCAAAAATAAATTCAAATCTTAATAATCAAATTAAATTCAAAAATTACAGTAATAATTTTCTGTAATTATTACTGTAATTTTTAATAAACATTATATATATATATATATATATATATATATTTAAGTATTACATTTTTCAGTAATTCATAATTAATTTTGCAATATTGCTTAATTAGAATAATGTAGAATGAAATTAATTCAAACTATACATATTTTTAAGAAAGTGATTATATCAACCTTTCAAGTATATTAGGCAAGTTGGAGTGTTTAGGCTGATTATTTTACCAACTATGCGAAAAATAATCAGCCTAAACACTCCAACTTGCCTAATATACTTGAAAGGTTGATATAATCCCTTTCTGAAAAATATCTATAACTTCCGTGGCGTAATGGAGTTGTCGCGAATTAATTGTTTCATCTGTTCCATCTGTGGTTTGCAGAGGAAGGTGATAAATTCCAACGGTTCTAAAGCGAGAAATTTCATCTGGGAATCGTCCCAGATGAATAATCGTCATAGCTCAGTGGTAGAGCACCCGCAGGTTAAGCAGTAGTCCTGGGTTCGTCCCCCAGCTCTGGAATTTTTCGCATAGTTGGTAAAATAATCAGCCTAAACACTCCAACTTGCCTAATATAATTCAAACTAATGTTCAAAAATGTCAACTGCGGTTGTAAATGTCTCCTGTTAATTAGCAAATAACTGTGAAATTTATTATAATAATTTACAAATAATATTTTATTATTAATAGATTACCAGAAATATTAAAAATACAAATAAGTAGTAAATATAAAACAAAATGTTTTTTTGTTTTTTCCTAACCAAGAATTATCAGATAGTTTTAATACTTTTACTTCAATCAAACATTAGCATTTAATTACAGGCATCAGACAGGTGTAATTTAATGTTGGTTAATCAAAGTGATTAAGTAAAACATTAATTACTGTAAGAAAAATGTGCATAGAACATGCAATGTAAAGGTGTAGTATTGATGCAAGTTTTTTTTTTTTTTTTTTTTTTTTTTTGAGGAGAGTGGGCCTCAAAATTGAGCTGCACCTCAGGCCTCTCAAGAGCTAAATCCATCATGGAGCAGATTCATAGTAACATTTTTTTATATAAGGTAGTTTATTTATGATATAAAGCAGTTTGATCTTCAAGATTGATGAAATTCTTTCCAATTGTTATTTGGATCACGTTTGTGTGTATAAATACTTTTGTTTTTAATTGAAAAAGTTTGAAGAAGCTTTAATTTCTATTTGCATTCAGTATAAAAGGGGTATCATTTTCAAGGGATGGGGGGTGGCTCGGAACTTAAAAAACTGAACTGCACTATAACTTATAAAAATGCATGTAACATTCTTTTTTGGGTGTGTGTCTGTGTGTGTGTGTGTGTGTTTGTAAAAGAGAGAGAGAATAATTTATCTAAATGTGTTCTAAATATATAAAAATGAATTAAAAAAGAAAGAAAGAAAAAATTCTTGAATTGAGATCGCAGCAGCTAAAAATACATGCATACATTTTTTTTTTTTTTTTTTTTTAAATGTAAGTTTGGTTAACACGTGTAGTTAAACCTGTACTTTTTCAGTGGGAACTTTCAACTAACTATGGCCCTACCAGTGGCTGTGTGCATTTGCACTCTCATATGGCAGACGGAAGGTGCCTGGTTCAATCCCAGGTCACAATCGTAGACCTAGCCATTCGGAGTTTTTTGTGGTTTCCTCCAAAACTTTGTGCAAATACAGGTTAGGACCCCTTAGAAAGTTCCTCACAGAGGGCAACCCAACCCCGGCCTAGATCCCTTGCATAAATAATTGGCCGTGATTCCACATTTTTGTTTCAGTCAGCTATGACCACGCACTTACATAAACCCCCCCTTGAAAAATTTCCTAAACATTACTTTCTGTTCCTCCAAAAGATGTCACATGATCAAAACTCTTTAGGACCCTGAACTATCTTTTATTTTCTTTCTTGATAACTAATAAAGACTTGCTTTATGCAAGTTACAGCCTTACAGTGGAGAAAACAATTGTTGATGGGCCAATATATGTGTCATTATCTTTGAGTAGTAATATTTTATCCTAAAAGTAAAAGAAAAAAGAATTTGGTGCATTTAAATTACCCTCATATACCTAATTTTCTCATTTTTTTGGGGGGGGGGAGGGTCGCTGCAGCCCCATGAGTCCTAGCTATACCCATTGTGTATTTGTTTTGTATTTCACATGTATAACATTTATCAAGGTTTCATGTTTGGAGAAATATTGATGTTTCAATTTTCTTTGAAATGTAATTGAAGTGGAAAAAAAAATAAAAGAAAGAAGAAATGTAAATAGTGATGCTGCTTTTGAAAATAATTTCAGGAAATGAGCATTATTAATTTGACTACTGTTAGCTGATAGAGCTAAAATGTCCAAAACATGTTCTGAAATAGCATTGTTCAATATAGAAAAATATTTGCCAGTATGATTAGTGACCAGACGACCTGCATTTTGCAGGATGTTTTGCCTCTGCAAAATGTCCTGCATTCGAGTCAGCCATCGCCTGTTGGAGAAAGTGAACACAATTGATGCATGGGAATCGATATACCGATAAGATAAATAATTTTGATGATTTACACATACTCTTGATTTTTATTGGGGCACCTATAATTTGTTATGTTCAATAATTTTTGTAAAGTGTTGTCAGGCCATCTTTTTTGAAAAGTATTTCTAGTTACACTCATAGGTAGTAGTATATATATAGGAAAAACTAGATTGGGGATAACGAGAGAAAACTTTATGCCTCTAAATGTTTGCCATTGTAGCGGCACATGCACGTGCACAACGGTAGTTTTGCTTAAGTAATAATGATTATTTCTTGTTATCAGCCAATACAAAGTTAGCTGTGTGCCCTCCCTCCCTCCCTGACTGCAATGATGTCAGCATTTTTTATCTTGGAATCTGTTCAACCTAAATATGATTATAAAATTAAAAAAAAAAAAAAGATGCATGGCAATGGCATTAATAAATAAAATTCACTGTGGTGAGAGGGAAAAAAATACAGGGTTGTTATTATTAAACATCCCTTATAAACAATTAGAACAGATAAATGGATTGTAACCAAATTTGGTGTATAGACTATACATAAGATGCACTCAAGGATTTTAAAAAATAATAATGAAAAATAAAAATAAAAACTCAAAAAAGTCCACTTAACATTTGCATGAAAAACAGCAAATTTAACAATGGTAATTGTAATTCAAAATGTTCAAACAATTTCATCATTTATTCAATAGCTTTAGGGCATTTATTAACTAATTTGCATCATTTTTTGAACTAAAAATTTAACAATCCCCCTTAAGCACATCTTGTGTACAGTTCATACGCCTAATTTAGTGACAATCTGCTCATCAGTTTCAGCTGCAGACATAGGCGCCAGGAAGGGGGTGCACTTGCACCCCCTGGAGTTTGAAAAGAGGTATAATTAACCTGAAAATATAAGTAATTTGTTTTACCCCTGGCATAGTAAATAAAAAAAGATCCTGAATGTGTGTGTGATATTTTGAATTCTACATGTAATTGTCGCATTAAATTAGCTGTTTAGACTTGTGTTTATGGCTTTGTCACGTTGACACAACGTGCATATTTTTTTATGAAAAATTATTAATACAAATCCTAATTACTATTGTCTAAATTTAAACTAATAGTCTATTCTAAATTTAATTAATTATAAGTTTTTAACAGTAACTCTTTTTAAAGCATTCAAATTTCTTTTCAGCCATTTTATTTGTAAGGCAATAACGCACTTTTAATAATTTCGATTTCCTGCCTTCTGCTATGCTAATCAAACTTGCAGCTGCAATCTGTTTTATTTATATTTTTTTCTTCCCATCCTCTTTTCACACTTATTCATATGAAAGCCTAACTTGCAGTATTGCACTGCTCCCAGACCGCAGTGTTTTGTTTTTCTTTTTGCTTCTCTGTGTGCAGCTGCATGCATCGAATGTTCTAGAAAAGCCTTTCATGTTCCTTTTTTCTCTCGTACATATGTAATAGCTTAACGGCAAAAGTTGACCTCGTGACATACCCCCCTGTGCATCTTTGAATATACGCAGTTAGTTGTGAGTTAGCGACCAGAGTAGAGCTGCGTTGGTGGTTCAGGCAAGCACTTGCCCTTCGGGGCTTGTGCCTCTGTTCGTATCCGTAATATATTCTAATTTTATGTGAAAAAATGCTATGTTTAATTAAGCAAATTTATGAAAGAAAGAGTGCCATTTTATGCGTCTTCACATATGGAATTTGGAAGTGATGTCTTGTTTAGTGCAAGGAATTATTCATATCTGGCATGTTGATGATCGTTTTCTTTTCCTTCGATAAAGATGTTTACTGCATGCTCAAGTATTCTAGATGTGTTTGTCTGTGTGTTAAAAAAAAATAGAAGTAAAATACGTAAATCGGTGAAAAACCCTGTGTTCAACCAATTCATCAAATACTAACCACTATCATCGATCACGTGTGCCACAATTTTTAATTCTCTGCGGTTCTGCTTCTATATTTATTTTACAAATCCATCATCACCAATATATTAAAATTCTTTTCACAATAATAATTCCTTGGTACATCTGGTGCCAGTACCAGGCATGAACCACTTGTGAAGTATGTTGCGTTATATAGTTTTTTTTATTGTATTCTTTTGCACTGTCATTTCCATTTGGATTTTAACTTTTTTTCGTTTGAAAACCTTTTTGATATTTTGACGTTAAAATGTTCTGAAAGTGCTAAATTGTTTTATAAGAACCCTATTGCTTATTTGTTTACTTGATTTTTTTGGAAACTCTAATAGTACAAAGTGTATTAATGTATGTATAAATATAATATCCAAGAAATTTATATGTGTGTGTGTTTAGTGTAAAAAAAAAAAAAAATAAAAAAAAAAAATGATGCGTAATATTTGAGAACAATTTTTTGATGGTTTTTCGGTCATTTTTGCATGAACATTTTTGTGTTTGCTGTACTGGGTAATTATAGTAGTAGTATATGTGACGTAATTTTTTTATACGGATACAAGTAAGAGATAATATAAAGTAATAATAATGTAAGATTACATTCACTTTTCCTCAACAAGCAATGTCTCTTATTTTTATAACTTAAACTCTTGTTGCTTGTACTTGAGTTTCATAATAATTTTCCCCGAACAGCAATTACAACTTTTCAAGAGTTACACAAACTTATACCCATTATATTCTATTTGATTTAATTTAGATATATACATGTTTTTGATTTGCTGTAAATACCTTATGATAATTGTTTTTATTTTGTCTACATAATTTTCTTTTTTTTTTAGTGTACCCATTTTTATCATGTAAGACTTTTTACGAAATTTACACATGTTGGTGAAATTTTTTTTAGGGCTACAATTCTATACTCATTTTTTTTTTTTATATATTGTGAATTCCATACCCTTTTGCAATGAGAGATACAGTGTTTGATTGCATCATTTTTGGTTACTGGCTGGTCCAGTTTTCCTTTTTTTGTCTTCTTTGATGGTTTCAGCGGTATACATTGCTTTGGGTTGTGTTTTTTTTTATGCAGTTTGTTCCATGCTTCACACTTTTTCTCTATATACTGCATTTTACATTTTGATATTCATGGTACAGCCTCTCTGAGGTACATGCACTCTTTTTTCCTCACCATGTCAAAGTCTACTTTCGCCACATTTTTTTTTTGACACACTTGTTATAATTTTCAAGTCCATGGCAATGCCTTTCTGAGGTACACAACTATTTTTGTTTTTGCTTTTTACACAATGCATTCTTGCATACTTAAGTCCATGGCACAACATATGTGAAATTTATTCAGCTTATATAATTTTTTTCCAATTTTTACCTCACAATATACTTTTTATGTCATTTTTTTACACAATTTTATAGTTGAAGTATTGATTTTTTTATCTCTTGAATTATATTATTGTCTTGCACACATTGTGTACTTTTAAATAAGTGCTTGAGCCTTGTAATGTGAATAGCCTGATCCCCTATTTGCATTGGATAGTTCCAGTTTCTTATTTACAAGTCACATAAAATTTTTTTTCTTTTCTTAAATTTTCAGTAATTTTTTACACACAGTTATTTTGCATTTTTTGCCCAGTGACATGTCATTTTTAAACATTTTTTTTTGTATTTTCCACTGTTCTATGCATATGTGTCTTTTTGGTTCTTGGAAGAAATTAAGTGAAATAAACAATTTCAATTTTCTCCAAACTACATTTTTTGCACACATATTTTTTTCTTTTCAATTGTTTTAAGACTCACAAACTGTTTTGTTATTTAGAATGTTAAAACTTTTTATTGTTTTTTTATTTTGGATATTTATTTAAAATACATTGTGTATGTTTTATGTTTATAAGGTTAATGTGTTCAAATATGAACAATACTTGTCATTTTAAAATAATTTTTTTGGTACCATAAAAATGTTACAAGGATCCATTTTGAAGCAAAATAATGGCTTTTTTGATGATGATGATAATAAAATCCTAGGTTATAAATAATATGTTTGAGAATTATGATAAAAAAAATTATTTTTTGGATCCTAAAGAATTAATTTGAGAATATTATATGTGAATGCTGTCTCTCAAACACTGAATATGAAAGAATTGCATATGACGATAGTATATTATTAGAAGTTTCGTATGTTTTTATTAAGTACTAGCTGCGTGCCCGTTCTTCGCACGGTAGGAAACGTAAAATTTCCTCACATGTGTAATTCGAATTAATTCCAGTGATGTGGAATCTAGAAAAAGCAAAATTATTTCACTCTTGACTTAAAATTTGCGTCATATATGTAATAACCTGAGATCATTTCAATATAATGACAAAAAAAAAAAAAAAAAAAAAAAAAAAAAAACTATGTCAGCATCATTCGGTATCAAAAAAGTGAAAATGGACCGTTTGCAGTGAACTTCTCACTTTCAAAATGTCTTATTTCCTCAGACATGCTGTCTTTTAGGTTCACGTTTTAGCATTAAATACCTCAGATACTACATGAAATGGACATTTTTTTAATTTTAAAAATACGTCACCCTCTCTTGCAAACCTTTACAAAAAGAAAAGAGATAAGAGATAAGACTGCGCTATTTATAAAGGCTTTAAAATTGTTTTTCTAGATTATGCAGTTTAATTTTTCTTCTCACAAATAAATCCAGTATTTATAAAAGGAAATTGAGCCAAGCAAAGTAATCGTCTGCTCGCAGGGCCCGTTTTTATTTATTTTTTTCAACTGGCAATTTTAATCATTGTTACTGTATCCATGACAACCAAACCGCAAGATATCAAACCGAAATTGATAAGCAGGTGCTACGGAAATGAAAATCCTTCTTTACTTAAAAATTCGTAAAAATTCTCCTAATTTATATTTTTCCTCCGTTCTTCTTTTAAAAGTGAGTTAATTGTGTGCTCCGTCTTTTGCCGAAATATAAAAAAGTTATGACAGATAGAATTCAAGATGCAGTAGTTTTTGAAATATTTTACGAAAGTCAGCGTCAAATTTAATTTTATTTGAAAAATTCCCCAAAGTCTGCAAATTATGTTACACAATCGGAACAAACAGTTTTTAAAAGAAAATTTTCTCCTCTATACGATGATGTAACTATCGTTTTCTTGCGAGTGCAATTACCGGCGTTATTATGTATTACGCAAGAAAAATCGCTAAAAATCGGACAAAACATAAAATAAAACATTTTCTAATTCGAATTTCGAAAAAATCGCTTCGAGGTGTGTCGAGACCCGTCTTGGAGAATTTCCGTACAAAATTTGGTAGGTCTACGATCACCCGTTTCGGAGCTATGCGAGACACAGACAGACAGACAGACAGACAAACGGACAGTTTACACTCTGTTTTATTTATATAGATTGTGAAAAATATTTTTTATATATTACAACTTTTGAATATGAATATTTTTGATTGCATGACTTGATGTGTGTCACCAAAGTTTTTACCTCAAACATTTTATGTATGAAACAAAATGTTCTTCCAAGACTTTTTTTTTAAAGACTGTTACGCTGTTATTTCAGTGTTTTGAACTGGACAATTATACCATTTATCTTCAAATTTGAGGTTATATTAGGACAATATTTCATATAATTGAATTTGAGCTCATTAGACTATGCATAAAAAAGGACTTGTGTTAACAAGATTTCTTTTATTGGGATACTATTTGCTTATTGGTGATATGTTACAAGAACTTTTCTGACTGTAATTTGCAAAAATTATATTTGAACTGTAATATTTTCAGTATATACCTAGTCACTTTTTTTCTTAAGAACACTGAATCTTCAATATTGCTTTAGAAGTGAATATTTTTATCTTGTGTTTTACTGATTGAATATATAATGCGTATATTTTTTTCTCCTAAACTTGGGGGAGTATATGTCACGTTGACACAACGTGCATATTTTTTTATGAAAAATTATTAATACAAATCCTAATTACTATTGTCTAAATTTAAACTAATAGTCTATTCTAAATTTAATTAATTATAAGTTTTTAACAGTAACTCTTTTTAAAGCATTCAAATTTCTTTTCAGCCATTTTATTTGTAAGGCAATAACGCACTTTTAATAATTTCGATTTCCTGCCTTCTGCTATGCTAATCAAACTTGCAGCTGCAATCTGTTTTATTTATATTTTTTTCTTCCCATCCTCTTTTCACACTTATTCATATGAAAGCCTAACTTGCAGTATTGCACTGCTCCCAGACCGCAGTGTTTTGTTTTTCTTTTTGCTTCTCTGTGTGCAGCTGCATGCATCGAATGTTCTAGAAAAGTCTTTCGTGTTCCTTTTTTTCTCTCTTACATATGTAATAGCTTAGTGGCAAAAGTTGACCTCGTGACATACCCCCCTGTGCATCTTTGAATATGGGCAGTTAGTTGTGAGTTAGCGACCAGAGTAGAGCTGCGTTGGAGGTTCAGGCAAGCACTTGCCCTTCGGGGCTTGTGCCTCTGTTCGTATCCGTAATATATTCTAATTTTATGTGAAAATATGTAATTGTTTCTATATTCAATATTTATTGTGTGCAACTTAACCAAGAAGCTTATATTGTGCTCCTGAAAATGAAAAAAAATGCTTATTATCGTCATTTATCCTTTTTGTTCTTTGATTCAAGAAAGAGTGCCATTTTATGAGTCTTCACATACGGAATTCGGAAGTGATGTCTTGTTTAGTGCAAGGAATTATTCATATCTGGCATGTTGATGATCGTTTTCTTTTCCTTCGATAAAGATGTTTACTGCATGCTCAAGTATTCTAGATGTGTTTGTGTGTGTGTGTTAAAAAAAAAAAAATAGAAGGAAAATACGTAAATCAGGGAAAAACCCTGTGTTCAACCAATTCATCAAGTACTAACCACTATCATCGATTACGTGCGCCCCAATTTTTAATTCTCTACGACTATGCTTCTGTATTTACATGCTTTCGCATGGCTATCATCAAATATATTAATATTAAAATTCTTTTCACAAAAATATTTCTTCTGTACAGGCTTAATATTTTCTACCAATGTACATAAATTTTAAACTTTTGAGAAGTCATCCACATTTTTATTTTGGGATAATGTTGGCGCACTTACATGAGCCCTCATAATGTATTGACCAACGCTTACGGTTGTATTAGTGTTGAATGCCTTACGGCATGTGCCCTCAATTAGGAAAAAATATTTTGAAATAGTCTGGATAATATTCGACGTAGACAGGACGAGGCTTGTCTCGAACTATCGAAATCATTAAATTAATAAACAGATAAACCGAAATAAAACAATTTTTGTGATTTGAGCACATATTTAAATGAAAAATGTATTTACAAATTATCACATTACTGATTAGAGCAGGTTAATAATGTCGGAAAATAATAGTCAATTGTTTTGTATTGACACGGTGACTCATTTCCTTACAGCAGTGTTGCGCCATTGCCAAAGCAGCATGTCAACATTGCACAGAAATGTCTATGAGGATACTACAGAAAAAATACACCCACTTTCTTTTGGAAAGGGATTTCTGATAGGGCTTCTGGGTGCACCAAGTATTTGAATTTTTGTCCTGCAATAAAAAGAAATCGCCTGTTTTATATGTGTTGGTCATTATTTGGGAGCTAAACTGACTTTTTGACTAACTGAGATGTATGGAAAACCAGGGGTGCAGAATATGTCCGAATGCACGAATGAGGTTCGGGGGAAATTTTGAAGCGCTGGGGAAATTTTTCTCCCGAGTGTAGGAAAAAAATTGTAGAGATGCAGTTGTTATCAAAAGAAGCTAGCGATAGATGGTCGCTTAAACTAGAATGAAAATATGCTTTGGTTTTGGGGGTATTTTGGATATAAAAAGATGTGTTCTGGGGAAATATTGGGCCCTAAACATTTTCTGTATGTCCTTGCACCTCCATGGAAAACTAGAACAATCAAGACTCCACTGTGAATATGATTATATGCAATTATTTTAGGACTTAACGCTTTAAGCTTAACATTTCTTTTTAACATTATAGAGTTAATTTTTCAGAGATTTAAACTCAAAAACTATTAGAGGAAAATTAGTATTTTGAGTTTTTTGACATGGTGATTTTTCAAATATTAAGTGAAGGCATCACTGCTTTACTTTCGAAACTTGGGCTCTGTTTTAATATGTGGATGTCCTTGCCAAGTGTACTTAAGGCAAACCTGCACATGGGGTATCTGTCATACAAGGGGGGGGTTGCCTTGGGCAGAGGACTTTTTAAGGGGTTCTAACACCTATTCACGTAATATGTAGAGAAAAACGGCCAAAACTCAAAACCGTTAGATCGACAGCCGCGCAGCAGGCCAGAACTATTGACCTTCACATTTCAGCCATCTACCATTATCAGCACTGAACATGGTGGGGACCCCTAAGACAAAAATTGCTATATACATCAATGTTAGAGAAAATACATTTCGCTTCAGTTTTTCTAGGAAAATTAGTCTGTTTAATTATAAAACAATGTTATCAAAATTTCATTTAATTTAAATAATTAATTATTAGTATACTTAAATTGAGATATTATTAATTAGGCCAAATTAATAGTTTAAGATTTTGTTCTTTTCAGCTGCGACAAAATAACTATGATGATGTTTATTTCACATATTGATGCTACATTTTCCAGTCAAGGTTCTTCTTCCTTCAAACGCCAAATAGTCTAATTTTTTTTATGTATGTATACAGGGTGTTCCTGAAGGTAGTTAAAATACATACAAAGAAGCATTTTTCTGCATTGCAACGTTTGGTCGGAAATGAAAAATGTAGATAGTTTCAGCCTGATAGGGTTCCAGCCTAATTTGAGAAATAATGTGCGTAATTACCCCATTGTCATCTTTGACCCCGGATCGATTGGACAAGTTGAATTAGTCGCTTGGCCATCAAGTTCATTAGATTAATCAAGTATCGAATTTTGCTTTCGGGGACACCTCAAGGCACTCGTTTATGAGACTCCAGTTGACACAGATGAGGGCTCATTGCAAATCTTTAGTAACCGCTGCAACCATTCATGGAACACCTGGCATCTTTGAAAGGTATACCAATCACTTGCTCAACGCTACCAGCACATTTGAGCATTTACAGTAGAGCTTATTCATTTCTTTTGCATTTGCTATATTTCTATCTATCCTTTTTATTTCTAACCCCACTCTTCTAATCTGCTATACAAAAAATGCTTCTTTATATGCATTTTATTCTTAAAGTTTGGACTATGAATTCAGGAGCACCTTGTATATGTATATATCTTGGGTGCACCCCCCTGGAAATGATCCTGCCGGCGCCCTTGGCTGCAGAATGCTGTTTATAGGAGAAGATTAATAATAACAATCAGGTGCATAGCCAAGGGGGGTCACTACCCCCCATGAGGAATTTTTTGCCATACAAGGTATATATTCTTCACTCTCTTTTCACACACAGTTGCAGTAGTTGTACCACCCCCCCTCCATGAAAAATTTCTGGCTACACCACTGATAATAATCCTATTTTTAAAAACAGGTAAAAACACATTAAAATCCGTATGTAGCATATCGGTGGTGGCCACCACCTTCTTCAGCATAGGTCTTGATTCCAAATGGCCAGCTCTCTTCCTCAGCAGGGCGTTCCACCCAGGATCGATCTGCGCATGCGTCATATCATTCACAGCGCCATCTGTGGTTATAATCTGTAGGGCTTCCACATTTAGGGCATAATGACTGTTTTTGTAATTGGCGAGTTTTTGGCTATTGTTAAAGTTGATTTCTATGGGGTGTTCCTGGGCTATTTTTGCGAGGGCAGTAGTGGTTTTATTGAATTTAATGTCAGTTTGATGTTCCTTTTTTTGGTCTTTGATTTTTCGTTTTGTCATGCCAATATAATCCTATATGTTTTTTAATGAACTTTTCTGATTAATATTTTAATGCTGATATCTAATAATTATTGAGACAACACTATTTGAGTTGTTATAGCAAGTGGTATTATGACGTGGCCTGATCATGTAAGTGTCCAGAAGAAAAAGAACAAACTAAAATTTGCAGATGAAGCAGTATATGGCTTCAAACTCAAAAAATATATTACAAAAATGCCATTACAATATGCAAATATACTGGATGATTCCAAAATCAAAATTTACATTCTTTAAACATGTTTAATTAAGCATATTTATATTGTTACGAATTTTCGGGGCAACCCGCTGCTCTGGGGCTTAGAATGGTTTAAAATTCGTATTCTATGCTTCAAATAGATAAATTTTGCTTTTTGTTGCATCAAAATCGGCCAATTAGAACCGGAGATACGGAGGTTTCGCTTTCCCATATGTTTTTCTATGGGCTTCTAGAAATCTCGAGAAATATTAGTCCTAGAGCTTAGATCTCTTCACTTTTGAGGACTTATTTTTGGCGCCAAATTTGGCGATATTTCGCCAAAAGTCGATAAGCTTGGCGACTTTTTGGTCATTTGGCGCGATTTTCCCAATGGGGCCTGGAAGTTGTTTTTCCTGCATTAAAAACGCATAATAACCTAACATTTCTCTTCTATGACATAATCAAAATTCACGCTTTATGTAGAACCCTCGAGAAATTGACTTTTCTGGAAACCTCTTGTACCTCCTGCGTCGGCTATTTATAGAAGCGGGCATCGCCCCGAAGTTAGTTGCGAGTTGAACATTCAATGTGTGAAGAGCTCTGAGTACGCTTGTTTTGTGTGAACTGATAGTGCTATAGAAGCTGTGTTTTAGCTTGCTTTGTGAAGCTGTTTTTAAAGTGCTGTGTGTAAATTCTTCATTGCTGTGTCTTAAGGGATAGTGTACTATATCCCTTGAATATTTCCACGGAATTTTAGCCTGTAAAAGTGACTTATTTTGTGTGAGAAATACAGCATTTGTGAGAGCTTCTGATCCAAGCGGATTGTTAAAAGCACGTTACTGCTAGATTGTGCTTGTGAATTGTGTGCAGCTGATTGTTCTACGAAGTTCTAGAAGAAATAAAGTTTGTGTTCCATCCTGACAAGTGACTTTTTACTTGAACTTTTTACACCACAGGACTTTAGAACGACGAACCCCAGGAGTAGCAGAGTAATTCCGCAACATTTGGTGTCAGAATCGGGGTTCTAAAGAAAGACTTTAATTTTCCAGTTTATGATTTTGACTAGACAAAAAATGGAAGAACAACTTCAAAAGCTCATGAATATGATGCAAGAAATGAAAGCCGGACAAGACGAGATGAAAGCTGGACAAGACGAGATGAAAGCCGGACAAGACGAGATGAAAGCTGGACAAGAACAGATGAAGGCGGATTTAGAGAAGAAAATTGAAGCAGGACAGACCGATTTAGAAAAGAAAATTGAAGCCGGACAAGAACAGATGAAAGCGGATTTAGAGAAGAAAATTGAAGCCGGACAAGAAGGAATGAAATTGGGATTGGAGAAAATGGAGACTGCTTTGGGAAAATTAGAGAAATTCGAAAAGAGTGTGCAGGAAAATCAAGAGATAATGGAGAAAAGAATGTCGCTCATAGAAGAAACTCAAACGAAATATGAACAAAGAATTGAAGGAAAAATAGAAGAAAATGTTAAGGAATTGCAGCAAGATATTTGCAGAATGCGGGAAGAATTTAAGAATAAAATTGAGGAGAAACTAGACTGGAAAGAAAATATAGTTTCAAAAATACATGAAGAATGTGAAGCTAAAATTGAAGAAAAATTGGACTCTCTCGTAAAGCTGGGAAAGTTACCCGAAAACATCAGGTTATCTTCACACCGCCCAGCAGTGAAACTTACTGCCTATGACGGAAAGACTCCCTGGGAAGCTTACAAGACCCAATTTTCAATCGTCGCCAGAGCCAATGGTTGGAGCGAGTCCGAGAAAGCTAATCAACTGGCCGCTTCCCTTAGCGGAGATGCAATTAATGTATTGCAAACTATCGGAGCGACGAAGATAGGAGATTTTGACGCCCTTGCCATTGCCTTGGAGATGAAATTCGGAGAGAAGTGCCAGAAAGAATATAGTAGAATCCAACTTAAGTCAAGGATGCAGAGATCTGGCGAGACCCTTCAAGAGCTGGCTTCGGACATAGATAGGCTTTGTCATCTAGCTTACATGGACCACCTTGATAATGTCCGAGAAGAAATGGCGGTGCGTCATTTTATTGAAGCCATCCGTGATCCAGAAACCCAAAAGTCACTTATGTTGGAAGATTATCAGGATTTGAAGTCTGCTCTGGTGTTCGCAATGAAGCTAGAGGCAGCCCAGCGGGCCGTGAGAAAAGATCGGCATGCTGTTAGAGCGGTCACGGTCCAAGAGGAAGCTGACAAAGACACAGAGGGCATCGAGAACAGGTTGAAGAGAATTGAAGATCTCATAGAGCGAAAATTAAGATCCGATAGAACGAGAGATGGCCGAAAGAAAGTGAAATGCTGGAAGTGTGGCGTCGAAAGGCATGTACAAAAGCATTGTGGTCGAAAGTCTTATGACCAGCAAGAGAAATCTAAGAACATGAAAGAGGGAAACTAGGAGGTGGCCATCTCGCGGGGCGGAGGTTGCCATATAGTCAAAAGCCCCACCTAAAAGTCTTGCAGATTTCATCAGTGAATGATGGCAGTAATGGACTCTTCGTACTGGGTTATGTTAATGGTTCCCCATGCTACATGGTGATTGATACTGGAGCGAACGTAACCATCATAAGGACGGATCTAGCCAAGAAATTAAATTTGAAGATTATCTGGACTCCGCCCTCGCTGACCCTCCAGACTGTGACAGGTGACAAGATCGAAGTGGGCGGAAAAGCGCAAGTAGAAATCACGTTTGGGAATGCCAGATACGACCATGTGGTATATGTCGCCAATATTACAGACTCTTATTCTCGGACTCAACTTTTTAGAATCGCACAAATTTAACTTGGACTTTAAGAATAATGAGCTTCGTTCAGACTCAGAAGAAATAGCTGCGTTCGATATTAGAAATGAAACTGTTTTGCCTGTTCAGCAAATAATAGCCCAGACTGATATCACTCTACCTCCCAGAACTGATTCAATAATTTCTGGAACAGTAAAAGAAGCAATAAATTCCGTTTTGGATTAATCGAACACCCAAGCAATAGTGATTCCATCAGAGGAGTACTTGTGGGAGCAACACTTGTGGACTTGTCGAGAACAGAAATTCCAGTTAGAGTAGTAAATGTGACGGACAAGTCGAAGGTGATAAAGAAAAATGAAGTGTTGGCGACATGCACTCCTGTTACCTGCATTAATAAGAACATCAACCAAACGACAGCTAAATCTTCCGAGTGCCTGACGAAGGTATTATTACAAGACGTGGAGTTAACGGCAGAACAGAGAAGCGCTGCAGAGAAAGTAATAGCTGAATTGGAAGACCTCTTCTCTCGTACTTCAGGTGACTTTGGCCGTACGAGGTTAACGCAACATAGAATAGACACAAGCAGCCATTCTCCCATCAAGCAACATCCTAGGCGGCTGCCGTTTGCTAAGCAAGAAGAGGTGAGCAGACTTTTAGAGGAGATGCAGCGTGATGACGTCATCGAGCCATCGACTAGTCCGTGGGCCTCGCCGATTGTTTTGGTCCGAAAGAAGGATG
>JAWZYV010002058.1:0-16468 GCA_038373885.1 Cheiracanthium punctorium
CGTAGTCCACTTTAAAACTTTGAAAGTCCACCCGTTCTCGGAATTTAAGAGATTTTTTATGCTATTCACGCAAAAAGCTTTCCGTAATTGTAACCCCTGTAGTGAAAAAAGTGTGAAATAAGGATCGTGGTTGCCATGTGTGGATATTTTGCCGAATAAAATGTTTTAAATTCTCAAAGTAAAAATAAAAGAATAATAATGTTTTTTTTTATTAGTTTATATTCGTAAGGTTATTTTTTTTAAATTATAATATCGTGTGCATGGGAAATCAGAGCAGGAATGTAATGCTTTACACGCAAAACAATAAGAATTGAAGATTTCCGAGGCTAATAGGAAAATTATTTTAGTTTGGCGAAAAAATAAAATGGCTCAAATGCCGATTTTGTGAAAGTGAGTTTTAGCGGTTTGCACAGATTTCGGCTTGGCGCAATTTATTGAGAGCTTAAGGAAATAGATTTTTGAAAACAAGTGCAAAGGTTTTATTAGAATACAGCGTTAAATTTTAATGATCCGTGAAGAAATAATGCAGTTATTAAGGGATTTCAATTGATCTATCTCCAGAATTCTCGCCAAATGAGTACATTGATTTAAGTTGGGGGAATTCCGGCAAATTTCAGAAAATTGAAATCTTCTCATTTAGTACATCGGAGTAATGATGAATAAAACATGTTATAGTTGATAATTTTAAAAAATTCGGCTGTATTAAGGGATTCAACTTTTCAAATAAAGGCTTGCTTTACTTTTTCGCGGTCGAACCATTTCCCATATATTATTGCTGCTAAGTCAATGCTTCGAATGATTTCCTGAAAAAACGCTTGCAAAATGGCGTATGTTGGCACTTTGGCGAGGCTTAGATTTGAAACTGGATTTTATTTGACTGGGATATATAATGACACTGGTTATAGATAAAAATGAATGTTGGTATGAGTGTATGAGGTTGAAAAACTCCAGCACCGTTGAGCACCGTTGCACCATGAAATTTGGTTCACCTAAGTCTTTTATCATGGAGAAGCTTTTTATGCTATCCGTTTTCCTCTAACTCGCCACCAGGTGGCGCAGCAGAACGTCGAATTCTATTCCGTTTAGCCGTTTGCTATGCGAATATCGTCCAACCGATTTCGATGAAATTTGGTACACGCGAATATTAGAACACGGAGAATATTTTTCACTATCCATTTTGCTGTAACTTGCCGCTAAATGGCGCTGAAAAGCATCAACTTCTATACCGTTCGACCGATCGGCATAAAATTTTTTATACTTACACATTTGAGCACGAAGAATATATTCTAACTGCGTTCCTTTTGATGTTACTCACCACTAGATGACACTGCAATGCATTATTATTTTAAGTCGCCACTAGATGACGCTGCAGCAGGCCAAATTCTTGACCATTCAAACGGTCGCTATGAAAATCAGTATACATAGCTATTTGGACAATGAGAATATTTTGGCGTTATCCATTTTTCTATAACTCGCCACTTGACGGCGCTGTAGCAAATCATTACTTTATTGAACCACTGGATGTCCCTGCAGTGTATCCCTTCTTGACTGTGCAAATGATCGCTATGAAAATAGGTATACATAGATATTTGAACACGGGGAAGAGTTTGGCGCTATCCATTTTCCTATAACTTGCCACTAGATGTCGCGTCAACACATGAACTTCAGGACTGTCCAGCCGATAGTCATGAAAATTCGTACACATCGATATCTGAATGCGAAAGATATTTTCGCCGTATCCGTTTTACTAAAACTCGCCACTAGATTGCGCTACGCCGCCTGGCCTTCTGCACCGTACAAACGATTGCCTTGCAATTCGGTATGCATGATTATTGGACACAATATAACGCGATATCCACTTTGCTATATCTGTTTATTACAATGAATAGTAATCACCACAAATCGTAATATCAAAAAGTCCATTCATTCCCGTGCGAAGAACGGGTACTTCAGCTAGTAAGCCATAAAACAAGTCCATAGTTTATTAGCTATATTAGAAAAAAATCTAATTAAAATTATTCTTCGCAGAATTTTCTATTTTATAAAATTTATCATACGCTCTTTTTGCAATAAAAAAATATTTATAACTAAAAGCGCTTTGTTAATAAAAAAATTCAAAATTAATCATCAATACTTTGTAAGGAGATAGGGAACAGGAAAATAATACTATTTCACCCAGGAAAGCATGCACGCAAAAGTACACTCACCGTCATAGAGGGCGCTTTGAATCCACAACTCCCATTCACACTATGTATGATATATCAGTTAAAATAAGCTTCAGTGGGAAGAGAGGTTTCGCACGTCATGTTTTTCATCACACACCATACAATGAAGTGGATAGGTGGTGGATGTGGCGACCGTGGGGACCAAGAAACCGGTCCACTGCGACCAATCTATTAAGCTCCAAATTCTCTGGTCAGGTAACCCCGCACATTATTTGATAAATGTTAGAGCTCATGGATTATTCGGAGTGGACCGGTTTGTTAGCCACCAAGGTCACCGCATTTATCTCTAATCGACTTCTTTGTTTGGAGTGTGATGAGACTGCTAACTTTACGTGATCGTGCTTTGCTAGTAAAACTTTACTACCAAAGAAGTGAAAATGAGTATGCTGCCCTTAGAGAATATCAGATATTGAGGGGCCTAAAGAAATGTCCTATGACTATCACAGGTGTTTATGTAGTAGAGAATGCTATTCACAGAATGCATTTTTTGGAACATCTGCAAGGAAAACACACTGAACCACACATATCAATGATGTCACTGAATAGTAAGTGTTAGCTTTCTGTACTTTCTATGTCTATTTTATTCCAAAAATGGACCTTACAGCGCCACACTGTCCCTGGTAGCCAAAATCCGAGCTACAGATATACGTAAATATACATGCACGCACACACACACACACACACATACACATATATATATATATATATATGTATGTGTGTGTGTTTGTTTTCGAAACCCTATGGTCCATTTAGAATTTACTGCAAATTTGGGGTAATTTCGCCTAACAGATTTCTCACAATCGGACTCTAAACACCTCCACTTTAACTGAGGCCACTCTGTACTTTAATATCAGTAACGGTCAGGAACAATTTCAGTAAGTCATCATCTAGGTATTAATTGATCATTTATCTAACTTAGTAATATTCTTAACAAAGATGAACGTTTACTTCAAAAACATGTTATTAAAACTCTTTTAAAATTCGAAATGCAGAAAAATATTATTTATTAAAATATTATTTATTTTGAATTCACTAGATTGCATCAGTTAAAAAAATTTAAAACTCGCAGTTAAGTGAAAATGTTTCAAAATTGAAAACGAAATTACTTTTTTAATGAAGTATATTACACAGTAATTGAAAGTTGTTCCAACGCTTTTGCCATAGAAAGTAAACAAGATTTGTAATTTTAAAATGTTTTCCTATTGATTGGCTTATTTACGTGAGAATATTTTAAGCTTATACTCAGTTAAGTTTGTAAACATGGATATTTTAAAAATTGTTTCGTTTTTATGTTTAATCAGTTCGAGCAAGATTCGGAATATATGTTAAAACATTTTTTTTAATTTTAAATTAGATAATCCATTTAGATTAGAAAATTTTTAAACACATAAATTTTACTGTGATGGGAATTTCATGAAAAAAAAAAGACAAAAATGTTGAGAGAAACAATGAATAATACGTTATAAAAATTAAAGAATAATGTTTCTTTTATGGTATATTTGCTTAACTAGTTTTCAGTACATGTTTAAAATTTTTTAATTTGTACGGATCATGAAAAGAAAATCAATTTTCTCTATTTTTTATGATTGGATGAGGCCGAGCTGGTCGACACAGTTTTACATTACTGATTTTAATTATTTTTTGTTCAACTTTTTTTTCAAAATCTTTAAAGCACACATGCTTGGTGATGGATGGATATCCATTTCCATAAGTGCGGTGTTTGTAATATGTGTATTTCATGTTTAACGGAAGCCTGAATAGACGATAAGAGTGCGCCAACTTGCCCTGTCGTAGGCAAAGTTTCCTATTCCAATGGTATAAGTTAGCACTTGCTCTATAAAAAGTTAAATGAAATTTGAATAAGACACGCAGTAAAAAGACATGAATTGCATTTTTACCAGTAAATTTAAACAAAATAATTATCAATTTCCGAACAATGTGAGCTGTAAATTATTTCGTTATAATAATAATAATGGAACATTAACTTCTAGCAGCTGTTATCCTACTCGAAATGATCAAGTGCTGCAGTTATCACAATTATAACATCGAAGGTGTCTTCGCTAGGCAGGATTTACGTGCCAAAAGTTTTGAACTCACCTTAGTAGAGGTAATATAGGGGTTTTGGCTCACCGAGGATTGTAAGGATTGGGAGGATGGCTCACCGAGGATTGGAAGGATTGTGTGAGGATGGGGAGGGGGGGAAATAACCCAAACACGATAACGCAGACTGCGGAAAAACCTGTGCAAGGGGGTGAGTCACTTGAGAAATATAACGCCGATGGGTTTACGAATTACAGAGCTAAGGATTGGATGCGCGCTTTTCATACTTTGAAATATTTGAGAGGAAATTTAAAAAATGGGATTATAGGATTTTTTTTTTTCTGTAAATACTTTTTTAGAATAGTGGAACTTAACACTATTTCAAAAATTGTAGGTTTCATTGAGGGTTAGTTATTGCATTTTTAGTAATCCTACAAAACTTTTTTATTGTATATCACAAGTAGTGTTACTTGATTTATACAGATTCAATACGATATAGATATTTTTAATTTTATGTGCAACACTAATTTCAGTTTTACTATGAAAGCATCGTTTTATACATGAATCAACCTTTTGAGTGGTATTTTATTTATGCACTTAACATATTTTATAGAACGGTGAGTATAGTTTTAACTAACACATATCTTAAATTTGCATGTGGATAGTACTATTATTAGAAACTTGAACTATTGAAGATAAAAATTCAAGATCCGTTTTAGCATACTAAGACAATTGCATGTACAGTTTTACATAAATATCTTTCAACTACTTAGATAAAATTATAGTTTTAATCGCGAAAGCTATTAAATTGCAAAGAGTTACCATAAATGCTAATTACTTGAACTAAAAAATACAAGGTTCTTACTTACTTCAAGTCACGTCTTGCACTGGCAGCTTTATCTTAAAGATAACTAGGCTAGCATGTCCGGAAAATAGAGTAATGATTTAAAATACATTAGCCCTACTTTCCGTTCCAACTAGCTATTCCATGTAATCATCTGGATTAATTCTAAATTCTTTATACACACATTGGCTAAAAATAGGGATATTATTTTGAGACTAAATACCAATAAAATAATAAATTTTTTAAGATATTAAACGCTTAAAACTATTTTTTTTTTCTTATTACAATTTATCAGATTCACACCAAATGAATACCATTTTATGTATGATGAAAATATTCAATACTTTAGTTAGCAAGCGAAAATTTAATCTTAATTAGAATGTATGCATTTACAGAAATACAGATTACATACAGACTTTATTTTCTATTAGGAGAAATCCCTTTCACCATATATCCCTCAAACCCCAGTTTTTGCATACAAAATGTACGAATACTTAAAGTCTATTGCTATTAATAGAGCTCAGTTACACTAGTGGGGAAAATACACTCTTTGGATTACCAACTCAAATTTTTGCAAAACACCAAAATACAATACAGGAAAACATGCAAAAATCTTTTAACATAGAATTAAAAAAATCACACTTAAAATTAGAGCACCTCAAAATGCGGACCAATGTAAAATATAATTATCAAACTATTAATAACCACATAATTATTTTAAATTAAAGCAATTTGAAAAAATGTAAATAAGAGCTAATCAAGCAATGATTCATGTTTAGAAATTTATTAATAATTGTGATAATCAGGAAAAACAAATTAGAATTATGGTATCATGCTATATGTGACTAAAATAATACATAGAAAATGTTAAACTTGGCGACTTACACTGGTGATGACTGGACTTGCATACGCGAGAGGTAATAATAATAATAATAATAATAATAATACAATAACACTGAAATAATGCACAAACGTTATATAATTCACTGCAGGAAAAAAAAAACGGGCTTACTGAATATCCCAAGCCTACGGCGAACCACTGATAAGATAAGGAATGGACGATAAGGAAGTGTGTTCAGATCGGGAAAACCGGTTAAATAACACTGGGCTAGTTTGCCGATACGGTAATACCATGCAGTTTGTAAGGGGGATATGCACGCTGCAGTACAGAATTGGGAACATGTGCTTAGTTCTACGTTCAAAAATATGGTTGTCTTAATCTAAAGCCATTTCAATGTTTCAGAAAACATAGTGGAAACCTATCCTTAAAGTATACATGTATCTGATCGGCATTATATCCTAAAATAGAATTAAAATATCAAAGTTAGGCAACAACGATTAATGTATTTTACATAGTTTAGAAAAATAATGAATCATTAAATTAATTTCTGTAAAACTATTAGCAAAGATCAGTATACTTTAGAACGATAAGCATAAAAGCAAATTATTTTTTGTTAAGTTTTGATGAACAGTGCAGTAATAAATTATACGCACTGTACTATACTAAGATTATTGAGTATTCATTTATAAAACAGGTATTTACTACTGAAAAACATGATCTAATTTTGACAAATGCATTGGAGTATTGCATAGGACATCTATTGACCAAACGCTATACTTGTACTAAATATATTATGATTATTCTAATATTAAAAATAGGGTTAAGATTCTTCACTTGCGATGAAAGGCACTCAATTTTTTTTTTTTTATATACTTAATTTTTACATAGACATCATTTTAATAAATTCATAAACTAAAACTTTTATTTAATAAAGTCATAAACTGAAATTATTAATTAAAACCTGCTAATAAACTTATTAAAATTTTTACTCTAAAAGATAGCTAATCACAACATACATCAGAAAAAATATAAGCAATTAAATACCTCAGAAATACCGGACAATACTCTAGTTGCATGCGGTCAAAACTGCATCTTAGGTCCGCTGTACAATGGGCAAGGGTCCGTTGCAGGAGAGTTTACCTATAAACTCTAAAAATTTGACGGCAACTGAAGAACTGGTTTTCTCTTATCAGTCATCACAGATCAGATAAGAGATAAGGAAGTGGCACGCGCAGAAGACACGTGATAGTGACGTGTGCAAATCTGTGTTGATTCAATATCCGGTAGGTTTGCTGGCAGGATGTACTATTTGCAATTAGTGGCAACTCTCTCTAACAGGCTAAGACATGCTAGATGACGCAATATCTACAGGGTTGAGAAAGTTTTAAGGTAGAGGGCGCTTGGGTGAAATCACATGATTGTTTAGAACCAGTAGGAAGACATTTTAGTTAGATAAAGTGGCCAGGTGTGTGTTGCGAGACCCACTTTACGCTGTGTGCGCCTATACTTCAGACGTATGTTTTAAGTTTTAATATATTTTTCACCGAGTTTCAAAAATGTCTTTGCTTGAATCGATCGAAAATAACTTTAACATTGAATACACTCCCGAGTTTTATACTCAAAGTGATGCTGATGTGTTGCTGCAAGAAATAATACAATTGCCTTTAGATGTAAAGCCTCTGCAAAGTATTGAAAAGGAAATTTCCCCCGAGTTTTGTACTGAAAGTGATGTTGATGTGCTACAGCAAGAATTGTTTCAATTACCCCTGCAAAGTAGTGAAAAGAAAATTTCCTTGACCCGTAAAGTAATTACTTTTGCTGATGAAGGAATCAATTACAGTTTACCTGGAGCAATAGTCTCTGTTTACTCTTGGATACCCATTTTGCAAAAAATACGTGAAGATCTACAGAAAGTGACAAATTATGAATTTAATATGGTGCAAGTGAACTTTGGCTGTGAAGAACAATCTAAAATTGAAGACGGCAACTACGAAGATTTTAATCTAGACCTATCATCAGGTGTATGCATTCTAAGTTTTGGATCTAAACGAACTTTGGATTTTAAACCAGCGAACTGTGAAACCGCTACCATTAAATTAGAACATGGCTCAATGTGTAAGATATATCCCCCAACCAACCAACTTTTAACGCATGGTATTTCTTCTGAACCTTATGTGACAGACCCGCACATTAACCTTACATTTGCCAAAATGTACATTTATGAGCCTTCCCCGAAAAGGGCAAAGTTGGACGATTGGACGGACGATCTTTACCATAGCTTATATGCTTCTGTAAATAGTACATGGCACTTGGAAAGACTTATCTACGTTTCACTTCACGATGAAAGAACTGACTTGAAGATCCATATTAGACAATTTATTCAGAATGCCCAATTAGACTATATACCAACCGGCCAGGGAGTCGTGATGAACCCTTCCACATGGATCGAATTTATTGTAAAACTATTAGATTTTAATATAGGTCATAGCAATAGCTCTTTTATTTGTAATAATCAATTATCTGTATTTAATGATGATGGAAAATGCATCTTACAACAAATTTACAAAACTGGAGATTCATTCACGTTAAATCCAATTTCCTTAATACTTTTAAATGATCAAGTAAAAAAACTTTGCGAAATGAGAAATGAAATATTGGAATGCATTTTAAAAACGCTATATACGACGACCCTACCCCATTTAATTTTAAAATTAAAGCCGAAAAAATGTAATCGCGAACCCCATTGTACTTATGATGAGGCTAAACAACAATTAATGGATATAGTACATCAGGAAATTTTTAAAAACATAAGCCGGGTTCAAGATCATCCTTCGCAAAGGATACATGCTTGCTCGAATAGAACACATGTTGACGAGAGAGAGGGTCTTATAAGTAGTAAAGCGTGGTTTATGGTCGACATGTCGTATATTGCAAGAGAGATATGCGAGAACAAATGTACTTGTCATTATGACGGAGAATTTTTTTCAAACATTTTCATTGAAGACTATATGAAGTATCTTCAAAATGTGCTATTTAATACATTTTTTCAACCGTTTTCAGATTTTGCTAATTCTAAGGATGGCAAAACATGCGTAATTATGTGATGTTATTGGTGTATAACTAGTATTGCGATTGTAAAAAATATATTAAAACCATTGTGATTATGTAGAAAAGGCATGCTTGCTTCTACAACAGTAAGATTTTACTGACTTGTGCATGCTTAGTTAAAGAATACTCATTGAAAAGTTATTATTTTCTTAATTGTGTAAATAGTTTGTGTAATTTAAAATATATTTTTGTAAATAAATAAGTTTAAATACGAAAACTTTTCTGTGTTTTCTTTATGTGTATGTGTGTGTTGATTACTTGCAAAATAAAAATCTATAAAATTTTACTGAAGCAAAAAGTGGTAAAGTTAACATACTTGGTCAAGATTTAAGGTTCTCGCGTTGTGTTTTATACTTATCTTTTATACACTACAAGGTAAAAAGTTACAAATTTAACAAAATTTATTGAAGCATGTACTATGGAAACATTAATCTACTACATAGAAATAAAATGTTCTGATTAAAATCATAAGTGTAATAGGTAAATTGGGTTACATGAGAATTCACAAAGTATTAATTTTTTTATAAAATGAACTTGGCTAAAAAAATTAAGTTTCCATAATTTTATAACTTAATCGATTTTACAGGTTTTTAAAAAATAAAGTTAAGTGAGATAAAGAAACTTAGTATTTTTAAATAAAGATTTTTTGAGGTAATCTTTAATGTAAAGATCTTACCACATTTTACTTGAAGTAACAGAATATTTTAAATCAGACACTATGTTTTTAAAACATCAGAGTATTAACTTAGCATATTTTTATAATTTTTATTAAGTAATGGGCTTGAATATTTTTATAAGAAATATCAACTAAGTGCACATATTACACATTTTACTGATTAAGATGGTTATGCTTACAAATTTTAAATAAATATGCTCTTACTTTTATACATGTTACTTGTTCAAACTAAGTGTACTTTTGATTTGTATACGTTTATGAGTTCTCATAAGTTATGAAATTATTTCTCGAAAGGAACTTAGCTATTAGAACTTTGTAAATTTTGTAGAAGTAGTATGCTTAACATGTTTTTGATGAAATGGATTTAAATTTGGTATAGAAATAATCAGTTATTTTAGCATAGATGTATAAACTTATCTTTATGTAAACCATAACTAATTAAAAGTAATATAATTTATGTCTATACAAAGTGAGGGACTTAAACTATTTTTCAGAATTATCAAGTAAAGGATTTTACAAAATACTTAGTAAACTGCATTAATAGATTGTAAGCTGTAATTTTTTTTTCTTTTAGAAGTTTTGCACATTGGTATATTTTATGTTCTGATAAGTCGTTGAATATGTTCTTTAAATAAACTAACAGATCTGTACTTTGAAAATTTTATTGAAGTGTTGAACTTTGGTATTTTTCGAATATTACGAACTTGATACATTTTTTCTGAAGTGCTAGACGGACTTAGAATTTTTTACAAATAGCAATTGCAAATAGAATTTTTTACAAATATTTTTAAATACTTAATTTATTATATTTTAATTTGTTTATTCCTTTTTAGTAGTTACAACTTTGATAATTTTTAAGAACGGTATTTGTGAAACGGTATTTTGTCAAATGTTTTAAACTTTCAATTTTTTAAACTTTCAATTTTTTAAACTTGTCAATTTTTTAAACTTTCTCTCAAATATTTCAAAGTATGAAAAGCGCGCATCCAATCCTTAGCTCTGTAATTCGTAAACCCATCGGCGTTATCCTTCTCAAGTGACTCACCCCCTTGCACAGGTTTTTCCGCAGTCTGCGTTATCGTGTTTGGGTTATTTCCCCCCCCCTCCCCATCCTCACACAATCCTTCCAATCCTCGGTGAGCCATCCTCCCAATCCTTACAATCCTCGGTGAGCCAAAACCCCTATATTACCTCTACTAATGCTTTCGAAATCTCCTCACTAAATGATGTGTTCCGCTTGTTTTATTCAAGACCAGTTCATAACCAGGATTTTTTTTCGAAGGTGGCTAGAAGTCACAAACTGGAAAACAATACATCTATTTACTCCATACCTGATTTATTTCCACGTTGTTGAAGTTCAGAAGATTTGTCTCTAACTATGTGAAAAAATATATATATTTCGGAGTTAGCAGGCACTCTGAATACGGATTAAGTTGGGTCGATGCACTGACTAATCTTTTTGCAATCACAATACTAGTTATACACCAATAACATCACATAATTACACATGTTTTGCCATCCTTAGAATTAGCAAAATCTGAAAACGGTTGAAAAAATGTATTAAATAGCACATTTTGAAGATACTTCATATAGTCTTCAAAGAAAATGTTTGAAAAAAATTCTCCGTCATAATTACAAGTACATTTGTTCTCGCATATCTCTCTTGCAATATACGACATGTCGACCATAAACCATGCTTTACTACTTATAAGACCCTCTCTTTCGTCAACATGTGTTCTATTCGAACAAGCATGTATCCTTTGCGAAGGATGGTCCTGAACCCGACCTATGTTTTTAAAAATTTCCTGATGTACTATATCCATTAATTGTTGTTTAGCCTGATCATAATTACAATGGGGTTCACCGTTACATTTTTGCGGCTTTAATTTTATAATTAAATGAGGTAGGGTCGTCGTATATAGCGTTTTTAAAATGCATTCCAATATTTCATTTCTCATTTCACAAAGTTTTAGTACTTGATCATTTAAAAGTGTTAAGGAAATTGGATTTAACGTGAATGAATCTCCGATTTTGTAAATTTGTTGTAGAATACATTTTCCATCATCATTAAATACAGATAATTGATTATTACAAATAAAAGAGCTATTGTTATGACATATATTAAAATCTAATAGTTTTACAATAAATTCGATCCATGTGGAAGGGTTCATCACGACTCCCTGACCGGTTGGTATATAGTCTAATTGGGCGTTCTGAATAAATTGTCTAATATGAATCTTCAAGTCAGTTTTTTCATCGTGAAGTGAAACGTAGATAAGTCTTTCCAAGTGCCATGTACTATTTACAGAAGCATATAAGCTGTGGTAAAGATTATCCATCCAATCGTCCAACTTTGCTCTTTTCGGGGAAGGCTCATAAATGTACATTTTGGCAAATGTTAGGTTAATGTGCGGGTCTGTTACATAAGGTTCAGAAGGAATACCATGCGTTAAAAGTTTGTTGGTTGGGGGATATATCTTACACATTGAACCATGTTCTAATTTAATGGTAGTGGTTTCACAGTTCGCTGGTTTAAAATCCAAAGTTCGTTTAGATCCAAAACTTAGAATGCATACACCTGATGATAGGTCCAGATTAAAATATTCGTAGTTACCGTCTTCAATTTTAGGTTGTTCTTCAGAGCCTAAGTTCACTTGTACCATATTAAATTCATAATTTGTCACTTTCTGTAGATCTTCACGCATTTTTTGCAAAATGGGTATCCAAGAGTAAACAGAGACTGTTGCTCTAGGTAAACTGTAATTGATTCCTTCATCAGCAAAAGTAATTACTTTACGGGTCGAGGAAATTTTCTTTTCACTACTTTGCAGGGGTAATTGAAACAATTCTTGCTGTAGCACATCAACATCACTTTTAGTATAAAACTCGGGGGAAATTTTCTTTTCAATACTTTGCAGAGGCTTTACATCTAAAGGCAATTGTATTATTTCTTGCAGCAACACATCAGCATCACTTTGAGTATAAAATTCGGGAGTGTATTCAATGTTAAAGTTATTTTCGATCGATTCAAGCAAAGACATTTTTGAAACTCGGTGAAAAATATATTAAAACTTAAAACATACGTCTGAAGTATAGGCGCACACAGCGTAAAGTGGGTCTCGCAACACACACCTGGCCACTTTATCTAACTAAAATGTCTTCCTACTGGTTCTAAGCAATCATGTGATTTCACCCAAGCGCCCTCTACCTTAAAACTTTCTCAACCCTGTAGATATTGCGTCATCTAGCATGTCTTAGCCTGTTAGAGAGAATTGCCACTAATTGCAAATAGTACATCCTGCCAGCAAACCTACCGGATATTGGATCAACACAGATTTGCACACGTCACTATCACGTGTCTTCTGCGCGTGTCACTTCCTTATCTCTTATCTGATCTGTGATGACTGATACGAGAAAGCCAGTTTTCCAGTTGCCGTCAAATTTTTAGAGTTTATAGGTAAACTCTCCTGCAACGGACCCTTGTCCATTGTACAGCGGTCCTAAGATGCAGTTTTGACCACATGCAACTAGAGTGTTGTCCGGTATTTTTGAGGTATTTAATTGCTCACATTTTTTCTGATGTATGTTGTGATTAGCTATCTTTTAGAGTAAAAATTTTAATAAGTTTATTAGCAGGTTTTAATTAATAATTTCAGTTTATGACTTTATTAAATAAAAGTTTTAGTTTATGAATTTATTAAAATGATGTCTACATCTTTGTAAAAATTAAGTATATAAAAAAAATTGAGTGCCTTTCATCGCAAGTGAAGAATCTTAACCCTATTTTTAATATTAGAATAATCATAATATATTTAGTACAAGTATAGCGTTTGGTCAATAGATGTCCTATGCAATACTCCAATGCATTTGTCAAAATTAGATCATGTTTTTCAATAGTAAATACCTATTTTATAAATGAATACTCATTAATCTTAGTATAGTACAATGCGTATAATTTATTACTGCATTGTTCATCAAAACTTAACAAAAATAATTTGCTTTTATGCTTATCGTTCTATAGTATACTGATCTTTGCTAATTGTTTTACAGAAATTAATTTAATGATTCATTATTTTCCTAAATTAAGTAAAATACATTAATCGTTGTAGCCTAACTTTGATATTTTAATTCTATTTTAGGATATAATGCCGATCAAATACATGTATACTTTAAGGATAGGTTTCCACTATGTTTTCTGAAACATTGAAATGGCTTTAGATTAAGACAACCATATTTTTGAACGTAGAACTAAGCACATGTTCCCAATTCTGTACTGCAGCGTGCATATCCCCCTTACAAACTCCATGGTATTACCGTATCGGCAAACTAACCCAGTGTTATTTAACCGGTTTTCCCGATCTGAACACACTTCCTTATCGTCCATTCCTTATCTTATCAGTGGTTCGCCGTAGGCTTGGGATATTCAGTAAGAACGTGGTTTTTTCCTGCAGTGAATTATATAACGTTTGCGCATTATTTCAGTGTTACTGTATTATTATTATTATTATTATTATTATTATTACCTCTCGCTATGCAAGTCCAGTCATCACCAGTGTAAGTCGCCAAGTTTAACATTTTCTATGTATTATTTTAGTCACATATAGGATGATACCATAATTCTAATTTGTTTTTCCTGATTATCACAATTATTAATAAATTTCTAAACATGAATCATTGCTTGATTAGCTCTTATTTACATTTTTTCAAATTGCTTTAATTTAAAATAACTGTGTGGTTATTATAGTTTGGTAATTATATTTTACATTGGTCCGCATTTTGAGGTGCTCTAATTTTAAGTGTGATTTTTTTAATTCTATGTTAAAAGATTTTTGCATGTTTTCCTGTATTGTATTTTGGTGTTTTGCAAAAATTTGAGTTGGTAATCCAAAGAGTGTATTTTCCCAACTAGTGTAACTGAGCTCTATTAATAGCAATAGACTTGAAGTATTCGTACATTTTGTGTACAAAAACTGGGGTTTGAGGGATATATGATGAAAGGGATTTCTCCTAATAGAAAATAAAGTCTGTATGTAATCTGTATTTCTGTAAATGCATACATTCTAATTAAGATTAAATTTTCACTTGCTAAATAAAGTATTGAATATTTTCATCATACATAAAATGGTATTCATTTAGTGTGAATCTGATAAATTGTAATAAGAAAAAAAAATTGTTTTAAGCGTTTAATATCTTAAAATTTATTATTTTATTGGTATTTAGTCTGAAAATAATATCCCTATTTTTAGCCAATGTGTGTATAAAAAATTTAGAATTAATCCAGATGATTACATGGAATAGCTAGCTGGAACGGAAAGTAGGGGTAATGTATTTTAAATCATTACTCTATTTTCCGGACTTGCTAGCCTAGTTATCTTTAAGATAAAGCTGCCAGTGTAAGACGTGACTTGAAGTAAGTAAGAACCTTGTATTTTTTAGTTCAAGTAATTAGTATTTATGGCAACTCTTTGCAATTTAATAGCTTTCGCGATTAAAACTATAATTTTATCTAAGTAGTTGAAAGATATTTATGTAAAACTGTACATGCAATTTGTCTTAGTATGCTAAAACGGATCTTCAATTTTTATCTTCAATAGTTCAAGTTTCTAACAATAGTACTATCCACATGCAAATTTAAAGATATGTGTTAGTTAAAACTATACTCACCTTTCTATAAAATATGTTAAGTGCATAAATAAAATACCACTCAAAAGGTTGATTCATGTATAAAACGATGCTTTCATAGAAATAATTATAAACTATCAAAGAAAGCTACAATTTTTGAAATAATTCTAAGTCCCACTAATCTGAAAAAATATATATTTACAGAGAAAAAAAATAAATCCTAAACCATACTCTTTCGCCAACGGCTTAACCGTTAAGCATCACTGAAAAGAGGGGGAAATTCCCTGCACCGCGCTTGGGCAGAATTCTTACTGTATAATATTGTTTATTCCAATTTAAACTTTCTCGCAAATATTTCGAAGTATGAAAAACACACATCCAATCCTTATCTCTGCATTTCGTGAACCCACGCGCTTTATCTTTCTCAAGTGATTCACCCTCTCGCTTCTGTATTCCCGCAGTCTGCGTTATCATGTTTGTGTAATTCGCCCCCATCCTTACTGACCATCCCACAATCCTTACAATCCTCGGTGAGCCATCCTCCCAATCCTTACAATCCTTGGTGAGCCAAAACCCCTATATTACCTCTACTGGTGGACCGTCTTTGTTTCCACTGTTAACACAATCTAATATGATAATTTATGGTATTCTTAACTGACTTACACATTCTTTAGATGCTTTAATTTTTAATAAAATGATTTTTATTCATTTTGAATGTGTAATTTTTCACACTGATGCACAAACTTATTCTTGTTTGCGTTATTTTAGTTATTTGCCGTTGCGCAAAGAATATTTGAATGTTATTGAAATTTCCTAAGTTGAAATTGTTAATTTTTTTTTTCAAATTCATATAGCTGAAGAAGAACTTTTAGGGCATCTTTTATCTTTAAAAGTTTCTTGATAATCATTCTTTTATGGTGATAAACGAACTTTTTCACTACGGGAACAGAGATTAGGAATTAGGCTTTTATTCGAAAAATTATTTGAAACAACGCATTTCTACTTATGCGTAGTTGTTAAAAATGTACTAAATGTTTTTAAACACAAAAGTTATGAGATGTAGTCTTTAATTTGAGGTGTTAGATTTATGTATGAAATTATGAGGGCGGAGA
>JAWZYV010002059.1:0-16504 GCA_038373885.1 Cheiracanthium punctorium
GATTGCTCAAGGGTAACACTCTGCTTTATTATACACTTTAAATAGCTAAAATGATCATATTTTATTACTTAGCCCCTCCCATAAGCCTAATACATTGGTTTAGACTAAAATTTTGATTTATAGTACATTTTAATTGGGTGAAATAAGCTTTTTAAAAAATTTAGCCCCTCCCAAAAAAAATTTCTGGATCCGCCACTGGCCGCATCGGATTCCCGGGGGCTTGAAACGGATAGAAATCGCAAAATTTTTGAATTCCAAGAAATGTACAGACAAAAGTCTAATTTTATTTATATAGATATATGTGTAAAGGTTGTGAAATTTGTATTTGAAATGAATATTATGATCGTAAAATCATGAATTTGTGTATATATTGAAAACTAGCTGAAGTACCCGTTCTTCGCACGGGAATGAATGAACTTTTTGATATTAATATTTGTTGTGATTATTATTTATTGTAATAAAGAGATATAGCAAAATGGATATCGCGTTATATTGTGTTCAATAATCATGCATACTGAATTTCAAGGCAATCGTTTTTACGGTGCAGAAGGCGATGCGGCGTAGCACAATCTAGTGGCGAATTTTAGCAAAACGGATACGGCAAAAATATTCTTCGCATTTAGATATCGATTATACGAATTTTCATGACGATCGGCTGAATAGTCTTGAAGTTCATGTGTTGACGCGACATCTAGTGTCAAGTTATAGGAAAATGGATCGTGCCAAACTCTTCCCCGTGTTCAAATATCTATGTATACCTATTTTCATAGCGATCATTCGCACAGTCAAGAAGTGATACACTACAGGGCCATCTAGTGGTTAATTAAAGTAATGATTTGCTACAGCGCCGTCATGTGGCGAATTATAGCAAAATGGATAACGCCAAAATATTCTCATTGTTCAAATAGCTATTTATACTGATTTTCATAGCGACCGTTTGAATGGTCAAAAATTTGGCCTGCTGCAGCGTCATCTAGTGGCGAATTAAAATAATAATGCATTGCAGTGCCATCTAGTGGTGCGTAACATCAAAAGTAATACAGTTAGAATATATTCTTCGTGCTTAAATGTGTAAGTATAAAAAATTTTATGCCGATCGATCGAACGATATAGAAGTTGATGCGTTGCAGCGCTATTTAGCGGTAAGTTACAGCAAATGGATAGTGAAAAATATTCTCCGTGTTCTAATATTCGCGTGTACCAAATTTCATCGAAATTGGTTGGACGATATTCGCATAGCAAACGGCTAAACGGAATAGAATTCGACGTTCTGCTGCGCCACCTAGTGAAAAGGTAGAGGAAAACGGATAGCATAAAAACCTTCTCCATGATAAAAGACTTAGGTGAACCAAATTTCATGGTGATCGGTGAAACGGTGCTGGAGTTTTTCAACCTCCTACATACATACCAACATTCATTTTTATTTATAACCAGTCTTATTATACGTATATACCAGTCTCAAGTAAAATCCAGTTTCAAATCTAAGCCTCGCCAAAGTGCCAGCATACGCCATTTTGCAAGAGTTTTTTCAGGGAATCATTCGAAGCATTGACTTAGCAGCAATCAAAATGGGAAATGGTTAGACCGCCAGGCATTTATTTGAAAAGTGGAATCCCTTAATACAGCCGCATTTTTTAAATTATCAACTATAACATGTTTTATTCATCGTTACCTCGATGTACTAAATGCGAAGATTTCAATTTTCTGAAATTTGGTGGATTTCCTCGAAGTTAAATCAATGTACTCAATTGGCGAGAATTCTGAAGCTACATCGCTTGAAATGCCCTAATAACTGCATTATTTCTGCACGGATAGTTAAAATTTAACGCTGTATTCTAAGAAAACCTATACATTTGTTTTCAAAAATGCTATTCCCTTAAGCTCTCAGTAAATTGCGCCAAAAAGCCTAAAACTGTGCAAACCGCTAGAACTCACTCTCTAAAAATCGGCCTATCAACCATTTTTTTTTTCGCCAAACTAAGAAAAATTACATATTAGTCTCGGATATCTTCGATCCTCATTGTTTTGCGTATAAAACATTTCATTCCTGCTCTCATTTCTTATGCGCACACGATATTATAATTAAAAAAATAACCTAAAAAAATAAACTAAAAAAATCATTATTATTCTTTTATTTTTACTTTAAGAATTTAAAACATTTTATTCGGCAAAATCGCCGCACATGGCAACCAAGATGCTTATTTCACACACTTTTTTCACTACAGGGGTTAATATTACGTAAAGCTTTCTGCGTGGAGAACATAAAAAATCTCTTACATTCCGGGAACGGAAATTAAGAGAACCATTCAGGAGGAAAACGTTTTTAAGTGGAGTTTCAAAGTTTTAAAGTGGACTATCATTTATTCTATATTATTTCACATATCTGTGTAAAATATCAGGCTGACAGGTCCATTTTTGTGGAATTGTATACTACCCAAATCAACAAATTGACAAACAGAATTTCATTTTTATTTATAAGATAACCTACGCTTGTTTTTAAAAATACCCTCTCATTAAATTGCGCCAAGCGCTAGAATCATAGAAAATCTGACACACTTTCAGATTTTTAAATACGCACTAAAGTGCTATATATAAAAAGAGTTATAATCGATGGGTCTTCCCTATTTTCGTTCCTTCTTTCATTAAGTTGGAAAGTGTATCATTTTTCATGAGTGTGATTAAACAAAATTAAAATTGATATTTCCAACATCCTTTTTTCTGGATGTAATACATTAGAAATAGATCCAGAAAAGCTGCTCAGAAAAATTCCACAATTTCCAACTGAATGAAAATTTCAAAAACTTATACGCAGGTGTATTCATAACACAAATAGCAGACGATTAAATTACGATAAATAGCGCCAAGCGTTAGAATCCTCCTCAAAATCGCGAGAATGCTGAAGATAGATCGATTGAAATACCTTAATAACTGCATTATTTTCGCACGGATCATTAAAATTTAACGCTGTATTCTAATAAAACCTTTGCACTTGTTTTCAAAAATCCGTTTCCTTAAGCTCTCAGTAAATTGCGCCAAGCCGAAACTGTGCAAACCGCTAGAACTCACTTTCTCGGCATTTGAGCCATTTTATTTTTTCGCCAAACTAAAAATTTTTAACATATTAGCCTCGGAAATCTTCAATTCTTATTGTTTTGCGTATAAAACATTTCATTCCTGCTCCGATTTCCCATGCACACGATATTATAATTTAAAAAAATATAACCTTACGAATATAAACTAACAACAAAAAAAATCATTATTATTCTTTTATTTTTACTTTGAGAATTTAAAACATCTTATTCGGCAAAATCGCCACACATGGCAACCACGATCCTTATTTCACACTTTTTTCACTACAGGGGTTACAATTACGGAAAGCTTTTTGCGTGGAGAACATAAAAAATTTCTTAAATTCCGGGAACGGGTGGACTTTCAAAGTTTTAAAGTGGACTATGATTTATTCTATATTATTTTACATATCTGTGCAAAATTTCAGGCTGATACGTCCATTTTTGTGGATTTGTATACAACTCAAATCCACAGACAAACAAACAAACAAACAAACAAACAAACAGAATTTCATTTTTATTTATAAGATTGTATATGCATTAGTATGAATTTTTAATTCTCTTGAAAAATTTAATTGCAATGTGTTTATACTTAAATGTGTTTAAACGTATATGTGTATATTTAATAGGTATTTAAAGCATGAAGTTGAACGTGACGTATTAATATTTCTAGTATTTGCAAATGTGTCTGTACATATTATGAACTGATTTCAAGAATTTAATTATATTGTGTATGAATTTAAAGAATCGTATAGAAGTTGTGAAAAAATTGTATTGTGTTTTTACATATAAGATACCCGAGTGGTATATGCTTTATCAAGAGTAAAAGGTAAAAATAAGATATATGCATTTCTGATTTGTTGTGAATGATTTGTGTGAAGTCAAGGGCCCTTGCATGTGGATGGACGAATGGAATCTGTGTTTGTATTTGAAGGCACTTATGCCAACTTTTGATAATGTTACATTGCTCTATATAAGAATTGAATGTTGAATATAATGGACTTTAATGTAATAATTGGGCATTTGAAAAAAAAGGTTTTTTTGTATTGCATATATTGTATTTTTCAAATATTCAAGTGTATTATGTAATGTGTTTAAAACACGGCGAGTTGCCGTTCTTCTAATTTAATTTAAAAAGAAAGGGTAAATTTTGTTTGAATCTACGATTTCGGCATGAAGCCATGTGATAGGAAGCCTTATTTTACACAAATATCTAGAGGGGGGGGAATTGTTGGCAAAAGCCACCCTCTCCCCGTAATTTCTAGCAAATGTTCAAATAACCTTCCAGCAGTAAAGTGTAAAGTTTAATATTATTTAATCCATCTAAAGCTAATGTTGCGAAATAACTTAATTTGCTCTCGTATTGAATGCGCCTCCGTGAAACTAGTTAATAGCGAAGTCATCAGGTAAATGGTAAACCTGTGGAAGTAACCCTGTAGCCTTGGCGAGCGTCTTGGCGACTTGGCGACAAATGGTGGCTTCTAGGAAATTCATGTCTCGAGACCATATTTCAATTTGATAAATCGTTCCACAAATTTCTCGACAATTCTGGTGACGTCATCATCTCTATAAAAGCGCTAGGATCTCTCTCCGGGGAGTTCAGTTGAGTGATAGACTTTGAAGCGCACGGTTGATTCTGTGAAGCGTTATTGTTGTGCTTATTTGTGATTTTCGTTAGCGTATGCTAAAGTTTCTTGTATTATTTTGAGCCATCGAGCTGCGAGCCGTGAAATAAAGTGTTATTTTTTTTATTTACTGTGCATTGGACTGATTTAAAATACACCCACTTGGCGATTTTCGTAACATTGGTGTCAGGAAGTGGGGTCTGGATCTGTTTGAATGCCATTAACCAGAGCAGCAGCCATGGAAGATAAAATGGAAAAACTGTTTGCTATGATTCTAGATATACGTTCCGGTCAAGACAGTCTGAAAGATCTGTCAAAGATGTCTTTGGGACAAGAGAGTCTGCAAGAGAAAATGCGTTCAGTACAAGAAGAAATGAAGACTGAAATACAATCTGTGCATGAAAGAGTCGAGGGAGTACGAAGCGAAGTGCAAGGACAGATCAGCGACGTACAAGAAAAAAAATCGAGGGAGTACGAAGCAATGTGCAAGAACAAATCAGCGATTTTGAAAAGAGACTTCCTGATCTTGAGAGGAAGCCAAGCAATATTTTGACAAGTGGAGAAATTATTAATTCTAGACCGACTGTAAAGCATTTAACATTTGACGGCCAAACATCTTGGACTGTTTTTAAGACTCAGTTTGACGTCGTGAGCTCTACAAACGGATGGACGGATAGCTTCAAGGCCAGTCAACTGGTGGCCTCTCTACAAGGATCAGCTGCGGAGATTCTCCTTGGAATACCGAATGACAAGTTGAACGACCTACCGACCGTCGAAAAGGCTCTCGAATCTCGATTTGGAAATAGCCATCTTACCCAGTTTTATAGGACTAAATTGAAAGCAAGGCGACAAAGGCCTGGAGAAAGTCTACAGGTATTAGCCGCCGATGTTGAGCGATTAATGAGCCTAGCTTACGCGGAATGTCCCCTAGATGTTCGAGAAAGTTTAGCAGCCCAGTACTTCGTCGACGCTATCAGGGACGAAGATACACAACATTCAACGAGACTGGTAGACCCGAAAGATTTGAAGGCAGCTCTGGCGTATAGCATGAAATATGAAGCTGCGAGAACCGTTTCGAAAACACCCAGATATGTAAGGTCTGTGGATATAGAGGGAAACGCCGCCAAGGAAAAGGATGATAAACTGGATTCTGTACTCAAGGCACTCCAGGAATTATCGGATAGTCTCGCTGTTGGGAAAAGGGGCTCTCCCCGAAGGAATCCAAACGTGACCTGTTGGAGATGTCACAAAAGGGGACACGTGCAAAGAGAATGCGACGTGACTTCTCCCAAACAGGAAAACTAGGTCTTGGGCGTCTTGCGGAGCGGAGGCTGCCTTTTCTGAATAAAGCCCCTGAAGAGAAATTGGAAGTTTCCGCACTTAGCGGAGGAGAAACTGGACTTTATGTTGAAGGAACTATTTGTGGCATCCCTTGTTTGATGCTAGTGGATACGGGTGCGAATGTCACTCTTTTAAAATCGGACTTCGCCATGAAACTGAAGGAACAATTGCTCTACACGTCTCCAAACGTCTCTATTAAGACAGCTACCGGTGAAAAGACAGAGATTCAAGGAAAACTGGATGTATCCATTGAATGTGGATCCAAGAAATTCCGGCACAAGGTCTACGTGGCTAACATCACTGACCCTTGTATCCTTGGACTGGATTTCCTTCAAAAATTTAACTTTACCGTAGACTTAAAGAACGAGATACGGACAGGAGGGGAGGAAATTCCCTTGTTTTCAGGAAGCGAGCAGTGTTCGAAATCATATTCTATATTCGCGAAAGAGAAGACGACTATACCAGCGAGATCTGAATTTCTTATCCAAGGTGTTCCTGAAGTCTCTGGACATTGCCGGTATGTCGTAACGAACTTTCCTAGCCAGTTCTCCTTAAAAGGGGTCTTGGTGGCAGCCGCACTCGTGGATTTAAGAGGGGAAGCTATACCTATTCCAGTGTTGAATTTGGACGATAAACCCAAGACTGTAGAAAAAGGGGCCGTTATTGCGACGTGTGAACCAGTGGTGGATATCGTCGCCCGTCCTCAAGGATATTCTAATAGTCCTCATTTTCAACTAATGCTGGAGAATCTTGAAGGACTTAGTAAGGAGCAGCGAATAGCAGTGCAAAAATTACTCCAGGAATTCCAAAACTTATTCTCTACCGGTGACGCTGATGTGGGCCACTGTAATGTGACACAACATAAAATTAATACAGGTGATCATCCACCAATCAAGCAGTATCCAAGGCGTTTGCCTCTTGCAAAGGAAGAGGAAGCTGAACGCCTGATTAAAGAAATGGTGGACAGTGGCATAATAGAGGAATCGTCGGGGCCTTGGGCCTCACCTATCGTTCTTGTTAAAAAGAAGGGCGGATCGACACGTTTCTGTGTCGACTATCGGAAACTGAACGATATTACGAGGAAAGACTGCTATCCCCTCCCGCGAATAGATGACACTTTAGATGCTTTGAATGGAAGCCAGTGGTTCTCTACGTTGGACTTAAAGAGAGCGGGTATTGGCAAGTCGAAATCCGACCTGAAGATAAAGAAAAGACAGCTTTTACCACCGGACAAGGACTCTGGCACTTTAAGGTAATGCCTTTCGGTCTTTGCAATGCCCCCGCTACTTTTGAAAGACTAATGGAAACTGTATTACGTGGACTTTCGTCTGAGGCCTGCTTAGTATATTTGGATGACATTATTATAGTGGGAAAAACGTTTGAAGAACATTTAAATAATATTCGTAAAGTGTTTCTTAGATTACAAAATGCTAACCTTAAACTACACCCGAAGAAATGCAAATTTTTACGTAAGGAAGTTACTTATCTTGGTCACGTTATTTCTGCAGACGGAGTTAAGACTGATCCACAAAAAGTTAAAGCGGTTGTCGATTGGCCTCGGCCGGAAACGGTACATGAACTGCGAAGTTTTCTCGGACTGTGCACCTATTATCGCCGTTTTGTAAGAAATTTCTCAACAATAGCGAGACCTTTACATAAATTGACTGAAGCCCAAGCAAGTTTTAATTGGACAGAGGAATGCGAGAAATCGTTCATTAGTTTAAAGCAGAAGTTAACGACGTCTCCTATTTTGACATATCCCACTTCTGACACCAATGTTACGAAAATCGCCAAGTGGGTGTATTTTAAATCAGTCCAATGCACAGTAAATAAAAAAAATAACATTTTATTTCACGGCTCGCAGCTCGATGGCTCAAAATAATACAAGAAACTTTAGCATACGCTAACGAAAATCACAAATAAGCACAATAACGCTTCACAGAATCAACCGTGCGCTTCAAAGTCTATCACTCAACTGAACTCCCCGGAGAGAGATCCTAGCGCTTTTATAGAGATGATGACGTCACCAGAATTGCCGAGAAATTTCTGGAACGATCTTATCAAATTGAAATATGGTCTCGAGACATGAATTTTCTAGAAGCCACCATTTGTCGCCAAGGTCGCCAAATCCGTCGCCAAGACGATCGCCAAGGCTACAGGGTTACTTCCATAGGTTTACCATTTACCTGATGACTTCGCTATTAACTAGTTTCACGGCGGCGCATTCAATACGAGAGCAAATTAAGTTATTATTTCGCAACACTAAAAATTTCAGTCTCCCGTAATTTTACGGTAAACGCTATTATTTCTTTTAAACTTATTACTTTAACTTAAATCTTATTCATAATAGTCAAAGCGAGCACTATCGCTCTTTAAAATCCCGACCGGCAGTAAGCGTCGCCATCTTTGTCCACTCGGACTCTTTTTCGTCGCTTTGCCGAGCGTACTACTCCGCGACTACGTCATTACGGCGGAGCTTTCATGTATTCGTCCGCGAATTCCGCGGGTATTTAAACTCTTGTTGTTGCTGAATACAACGGAGGTTGATATTGCTGTTGTGTTATTGTGTTGACATGAGTTTTCTTTTCCGGCCGCTATTATGGGCCATGTAGTATGGGTAATATACAACTTTATTTTTGTAATGCCTTCATGTCTTCAGTAACTTTTAACTAAATAAAATACTTAGCTTTTAATAAGAGTGTCATCTTTTCAAGATGTTATTTACTTCTGAAAGTATTATCTGCCCTCGGCAGTTTTTCCACTGTGTAACAGCTCTCAAGTATTAGAGTTTTAAAGCCATAACATGGGACATAGGGATGGACGCGAGACGAAAAATTAGTGTCTCGCGTCTCGCAAAACAGCCGAAAAGCTTGTCTCGTCTCGCAAAAATCCCTATATCGTAATGTTAAAAATGTTTGTCTCGTCTCGCAAAAAAGCTGTAAATCTCTGTCTCGTCTCGCAAAAAGTCGTCTCGCGTCCATCCCTAATGGGACATCTTTTACAAGTTTCCCAATGTTATTGTCTACATCGTGCCTCCACACTACTCCCCCCCCCCCTAGAGAGTCAGTCGGAGGCTGACGAACGATGTTCCAAGCATTATGGAACGCTGCCACTCGTTGTGGACTTTGAGGTCGCTGCCGCGCGTTGCAGACTTTGAAAGAGCCGAGCGAGAGATCGAAGAGGGCAGTGCTGGTACCATCTGTCGCTGTCGGCGAGAAGGAGAATGCGTGTTCATTGTCCGCGTCGCCAATGAAGGGAGAGCGTGGGGCAAGAGCTGAGTTTGAACCCAGATGGTTATGGGTGGTAGAATGAGGCACAATCCAGCTCAGCCAAAACGTACCCGTTCGACCGGCCTTCAATTGCCGGGTGTTGTGTGCGCGTAGGTGATCGTGCCTCCACACTACTCCCCCCCCTAGAAAGTCAGTCGGAGGCTGACGAACGATGTTCCAAGTATTATGGAACGCTGCCACTCGTTGTGGACTTTGTGAGGTCGCTGCCGCGCGTTGCAGACTTTGAAAGAGCCGAGCGAGAGATGGAAGAGGGCAGTGCTGGTACCATCTGTCGCTGTCGGCGAGAAGGAGAATGCGTGTTCATTGTCCGCGTCGCCAATGAGGGGAGAGCGTGGGGCGAAAGCTGACTTTTAACCCAGAGAGTTATGGGTGGTAGAATGAGACACAATCCAGCTCGGCCAAAAGGTACCCGTTCGGCCGGCCTTCAATTGCCGGGTGTTGCGTGCGCAGAGGTGATCGTGCCGCCACAGGAGTTTTTATTGAACTTTAATGGCAAGTAGGAATATTTTCCTGCCAGCATAGATATGCTTGTGGCGAGAATTTCCAGAGGCTGAACTGATTGGTCATGCTTAATTTTCAAGCATGGGAAGCCAATCCAGGTGCTAAGTCTTTCTTGGAAATGTTTCAAAATTAGGAGACCACTCATTAGGGGCAACATTAGAATGTCTATTAGGAGCCCCCATAATTAAATTACCAATATCCTTGGCTCTCGTAGCGGTCAAGCCTACAGTAGGCCGCGCACCCGACCATTAGAAAGAAAACAAAATGTTCTATTATTATTCTCTTCAGAGAGGTCCTTAAGCTACATTCTGCACGGAAATTAAAAATATATAAATCAACACCCCCCCCTCTCTCTCTCTCCCTCAATGTGCTGAGGCAATTCATGTCCATACAACTTGAAAAATATAATTTGAATGCAATCACGTACTATGTTGCAAAATATACAGTCAATCAGAAAATTAATTTTACTATTACTAATTTCAATTTATTTTTTCCAATTTACATATAAAACAAGGCAATTTGATTCCACTCCACTTCTTAGAACTGAAAGTACTGAAATACACATAAAATAAAACATTAATATATGGGATAGATGTATATAGAAATGTGAAATAAATACTAATGAAGTATTCGAACCTACAATTGTGAAATAGTAAAAGATACTTAAGATAGACTTAAGTCTATTTCTTCAGTAATCAACGCATATCTGTCAAATGGCTTATGAACAGTTCTAAATATAAACAAGTAATGCCATGGATTCGAAAATAATCAGAATGTTTTATTTGAAACTGTCTCACACGGGTGTCGCAAAAACCCGTACTATACATAGAATCCAATTAACGAATAAAAATTTTCTAATAAATAAGTAAATAAAATATTTCAGCTTTGAAAATTTCATAACAAAAATTTACTAAAAAGAGCGACCTATTTATCTATATATATCTTTTTAAAAAATCAGAATGTTATTGACTTTCGTAGGTTTGCCATTTATAAAAACAATAAAAATGAAGTTGATAAACAGTGTAACCTCATTATTACTTCCTTGTACGTAGTATAAGGAAGCAATGTGATCCCGAAAAATTCTGGGGGCCAAATTTCGACAAAAAAACCGATTTTGACTACCTCTAAATTAAATTTAAAAATTTTTTTCGATGCATCTCATCGTAGGCTAGCATGCACGATCCTATTAACGCGTCTGCAACTCATTTTGACCAGCGGCGAGTCTATTGTGGCCAGTTTTTCCATGCCGTCTGTACGTACGTACGTATGTATGTAACTCGCATATCTCGAAAACTATTGGTCGTAGAATGTTGAGATTTGATATTTAGGATTTTTCTATGATCTAGTTGTGCACCTCCCCTTTTGGTGGCAATCGAATGGATAGTTTATGTACAGGACCGCCCAAAAGATTCGAAATACATTACGCTCTATGGGCCGAAATTCTATAAACTCGCCTAACTCAAAAGCTATTAGGCGTAGAATGTCGAAACTTCATATTTTGGATAGTTGTAACATTTAGTTGTGCACCTCCCCTTTTGGTTCCATTCGACTGGATAGTTTATCTACAGGACCTCCCAAAAGATTCGAAATACATTACGCTCTATGGAGCGAAATTCATTAAACTCGCATATCTCAAAAACCATTGGTCGTAGAATGTTGAAACTTGATATATAGGATTGTTCTATGATCTAGTTGTGCACCTCCCCTTTCGGTTCCATTCGACTGGATGGCTTATCTACAGGACCTCCCAAAAGATTCGAAATACATTACGCTCTATGGGCCGAAATTCATCAAAGCGTTTTTTTAGAGGTATTGGGCTATTTCAAACGACTCAGAAGTGATATATGCTGTAAAGAGTTAGAAAATTAATTTCTCCATTAAAAAAAGTGTCTTTATCATTTATAGTTCTGCTACAGGAACACTCAAAAGATTTCCAATACATTACGATCAATGGCAATTTTAGGGGCATTCATCCATTTCAAGCACAATACCGTCTTTCCACATAAATTAGATAATGGTCTGACCACGGTCACGTGCCTCCCTCAAGAACTATGCCAAAAGTCGCCAAGCTTGGCGACTTTTGGTGTACGTGTGTGCATATTTAACTCTCAAAAACTACTATGAAATTTCATATATAAGATTGTTGTAACATCTAGTTGTGCATCTCGAATTTTGGTTCCAATCTACTGGAGAGTTTATTTACAGGACCACCGAAAAGAATTTCAGTACTTTAATGTCAATGGACAACTTCAATATAATACAACTGCAGACAGTCATTGTTTGGTACATGCCCAAAATCTCGCCGTCTGTCCTCGACCTTGGCGAGTTTTGGCGAAATATCGCCAAATTTGGCGATAATCTGTCATTGTTTGGTTCATGCTTAAAATCTCGCCAAATGTCGTCGACATTGACGTGTTTCGCCGAAATATCGCCAAATTTGGCACAAATTATTTCGTATTTTGTATAACTCTAAACCGTAGAATTTTGAACTTTTGTATTTAGAACTATTGTAATATCCAACTGTTTTCAATATCTTTTTTGACAGCAATCGACTGAGAATTTATTTACAGGGTGAGCCAAATGACTTTAAATACATTGAGGTGTATGGATGCATTCAATTCATTGAAAGTTTGTGGTCAATGACTACTTTGGCTATCCCCAAAATCTCGCAGACTATCTCAAGTTTGTCGGATTTTGGTGAAATATCGCCAAATAAAGTGTCAGAAGGATATCTTTCAGATTGAACTCAGCTTGGCGATATCGAAATATTTGGCTAGAAATCGCTAAACCTTACTTTTATTGATATTTTATCTCTTTCAAACAAATAAGTTTAGAGGAAGTGCGTCGAAAATATTTTTGATCTAATAGACGTGCAAGGAAGTCATGTGTTGGACACATCAGATTTTTTTTTATACTATAAGACCATATTTATTGTTCATATTAACAGGTCAGTATAAAAATATTTTTCAATGATTATTCCACTAGCAGTCTGGGCGGGAGATTGGTGTGTGTGTGGGGGGGGGAGGGAAGAAGAGAAAAAATCGATCTGAAACAAAATTATTGGCAGATATAATTTTCGTGGTGGGGATATAAATTTGTGACTCATAATATATTTGCATGTTATGTTTCCATAGTTTTTTTCAAATAAACTATGTTATACCGTCTACATCCTCATAAATATTTTGTTTTCGTTACTTTATAGTAACTTAAGGCGACTTTATTTCTTAACAGTATTTTGGGGACAAATCAAGCATTGTCCTCGAATCCCAGGAAAACTTGGGGACTTATTCGAGGACACAACATATTACCACATAAACCCTCCAAAAAAGTATTTGAGTAAGAGATAATTTCCTATTTTAGATTTGCGAATAATAATTTTGAAAACCGTACAACTTGACAAAAATATGGAAAGTTATATAACGTAATTCATATTGTATGGTAAATAATTGTTAATATACGAAACCAACATAGGAAATTTGTCTTACTCGAATACTTTTTTGGAGGATGTACGCCCTCTCAAAAAAGTATTCGAGTAAGACATAAACTTCTTACATTGGTTTCGTATATTAAAAATTATTTATCATAGAATATAAATTAGGTTATGTATGCTTAAACATAACTGGCCTCATTTCTGTAGAGTTGTGCCTTTTTCAAAAGCTCAATAATTATTCGAAAAACTAAAATAGGAAATTTCGCTTATACTCGAATACTTTTTTGAAAGGGTGTATACCAGTATACCCATACTTTAAATCTTGACTGACTTTGGTACTTAAAAATGAACTCTAATAGTTTTTTTTTTCAATTGTGTATTCTTATTTCTAATAAATTAATGGAAGTATTTTATTCATTTATAAATATTTATTCAAACCAGAAATATGAAAGGAACATCATGCAGAAATATTGGAATTTATTCAAAATTTAACACTTGCCATTTAAGGCGACCATATTTCTAAACCAAAATATAAAACAAATCAAGCATTGTCCTCGAATACAAGGAAAATTTGGGGACTTCTTCGAGGACACAACATATTACCATGTATACCAGTATACCCATACTTTAAATCTTGACTGACTGTGATACTTAAAAATGAACGTGGAAGTATCTCATTCATTCATAAATATTTATTTAAACCAGAAATATGAAAGGAACGTTATCTTAAAATATTGCAATTTGTTCAAAATTTAACTCTTGGCATAGTATTGCATTTTTCAGAAGACATTGCTTTTTACATTGGCTCATTTTGTGATAATTTTTCATGAAACTTTGTACACCCTCTAAAAAGAGTATTCGGGTGCAAGAAAAATTTCGTACGTCAATTTCATATTTAAAGCATGGTTCTTCAAGAAAAGTGATTAATCATTAACGTAACTGAAATGAGAAATTTGGCTCGTAGTCGAATACATGTCTGTAAACGCTACACTCACAGTGACAACAAATGTTTTCAGTGATCGAATTTCATTGTTTCTCTGAGTAGAAGGCGTTTTTTTCTTCAGTTTTTTCTGAAAGAAATAAACTGAACGAAACTTTCAGGGAAAAAGTACAAATCTTTAAATTTGGGGACTTTTCGCGTCCCCAAGAAAGTATTTTTGGGGACAAAATGAAAAGAAGGTGTATATTTGGGGACTGTCCTCTAATTTCGAGGACGTATGGTCACCTTAGGTTAAGGTGACCAGATTTTTGTAGTCAGAATCGGGGACATGTCCCCGATTCTGACAGCAAAACTGGGGACATTTATAATTAATGCAATAATCAACAGTAATTTAATTGAAAAACAATGCAATAATTAAAAATTGTCCCAGTTCCATTTTTACATTCTGGGGACAATTTGAAAAACGTCCTGAAAATGGGGACGTTTGGTCACCTTACCTTAGATACATGGTAATATGTTCTTGTTGTGTCCTCGAATAAGTCCCCAAAAATATTTCTAATGTCCCCAAGTTTTCCTTGGATTCGAGGACAATGCTTGATTAGTCTAAGGTGACCATACGTCCTCGAAATTAGAGGACAGTCCCCAAATATAGATCTTTTTTTTATTTTGTCCCCAAAAATACTTTTGACTTCTTGGAGACGCGAAAAGTCCCCAAATTTAAAGATTCGTACTTTTTCCTCTGAAAGTTTCCGTTTTGTTTAAGGCGACCATATTTCTAAACAGTATTTTGGGGACAAATCAAGCATTGTCCTCGAATCCAAGGAATACTTGGGGACACTAGAAAATTTTGGGGGGGGGGACTTATTCGAGGACACAACATATTACCAAGTATACCTATAGAGCTCTTTCACTTAAGTCATTATCACCACGTCACACCTTAGCAACCAACTTTTTTTGGTCAAACATTCGTTCATTTGAGAATGGTCATTGGCTGAAAACTTGACTTTGTATCCCTAAATATCCGAGTTGACCTAAAAAAAATTTCAGTGATGTCACGTGAAAATACTCTATACTTTAAATCTTGACTGACTTTGATACTTAAAATGATCTCTAATAGCTCTTTATATCAATTGTGTATTCTTATTTCTAATAAATTAATGGAAGTATTTCATTCATTTATAAATATTTATTTAAACCAGAAATATGAAAGAAACATCATGTTGAAATATTGCAATTTATTCAAAATTTAACTCTTGGAATAGTATTTGTATTTTTCAGAAGACATTGCTTTTTACATTTCATCATTTTGTGATAATTTTTCATGGAACTTTGTACACCCTTTTAAAAAAGTATTCGAGTGCAAGAAAATTTTCGCACGTCAATTTCATATTTAAAGCATGTTTCTTCATGAAAAGTGATTAATCATTAACAAAACTGAAATGGGAAATTTGGCTCATAGTCGGATACTATTGAATATCTGTACACGCTACACACACACAATGAGAACTAACGTTTTCAGAGATCGAATTTCATTGTTTCTCTGAGTACATGACACTTTTAGTTGGTTTATTTTTCTTATTTCTTCAGTTTTTTCTGAAAGAAATAAACTAAACAGAAACTTTCAACAAAAAAAGTACAAATCTTTAAATTTGGGGACAAAGTATTTTTGGGAATTTCGAGGACGTATGGTCACCTTAGTTTAGTTCATTGCTTTCAGAAAAACACTGAAGAAAAATTAAACAACTAAAAGCGCCTTCTACTCAGAGAAACAATAAAATTGGATCTCTGAAAACGTTTGCTGTCATTGTGTGTGTAGCGTGTACAGACATTCGATAAAGTATTTACTACGAGACAAATTTCCCATTTCAGTTACGTTAATGATTAATCACTTTTCATGAAGAACGATGCTTTAAATATGAAATTGGTGTACGAAATTTTTCTTGCACTCGAATACTTTTTTTAGAGGGTCTAAAAAGTTTCATGAAATATTATCTCAAAATGAGCCAATGCAAAAAGCAATGTCTTCTGAAAATTACAAATACTATGCCAAGAGTTAAATTTTGAATAAATTGCAATATTTTAAGGTAACGTTCCTTTCATATTTCTGGTTTAAATGAATATTTATGCATGAATGAAATACTTCCATTAATTTATTACAAAGAAGAATGCACAATTGTTATAAAAAGGTATTAGAATTCATTTTTAAGTATCAAAGTCAGTCAATATTTAAAGTATGGGTAAGGCGACCGTATTTCTAAGCAGTATTTTGGGGACAAATCAAGCATTGTCCTCGAATCCAAGGAAAACTT
>JAWZYV010002060.1:0-16684 GCA_038373885.1 Cheiracanthium punctorium
AAGGAAACAAGCAAACAAAAAAAAAACAAATGTAACATTTCATTATATTTATGGCAAAAACAGAGCCTGACTATCACAATGGTAAGCGAGGCACTAGCCTGGGGTCTCAAAATCAGATAAATTACCCTATATAAATGAGATTTCTGATAATAATGACTTATTCCATGTAATTCTGACTAGGTAATATAGTTTGAAGGGTGATTGGTTATAAACCTTTCGTAAAATTCTGAATGTGTCAAGTATGTTATAGCGATTGCCGTTGATCAGTATGCTTTGCTAAGAATTTCTTTTTTTTTTAAAGTTAGGCGTAAAAAAATGATGACCAAGTATTATTTCATGGTCGTCAAACTTAAATTTCTGGGTGAAAAATACGACTAACGACCGCTTATTTCTAGCCCTGATATGTGTTTATTTGTATATTAAGCGTGTTCATTAGGGGGACGGTCATTCCATTTTAATGTCAACCTTCAGACCAAATTTAGTGTAATTTGCTGTCAACCCTATTTTTTCATGTATCTCGTTTTTTCCTTGATCCTATCATAGTAGAATCCATAGATAGGACCGTCACGAATGTGTTAGATGCCTTTGTGCAAACACTGATTTAGTGCCCCTATATAAAAAAAAAAAAATTCACCTACAAAACAAAACTATCATTTTACTATTCCATGTACTTATTGTTGGAAATATAATAAAAGCGAGTCTCAGGAGGTTACCCCTATAAATATTCAGTTTTTGAAACAAAATTATGATTTTACAACACCATATTAGTATTCAGAAGAGAATATACGGCATTGCTCTGGACTGTAGTGTTGCCCGATGGATACCCGGCACTGCCGAAAACTCACCCATGTGCTTGTAAAGTCAATAGAACCAAAAACACTGAGGTAGGTATCTAACAGTTACCATGGTTGCAGAGCACGGGCGCCGACTTGTAAAAATTATTGGGGGGGCTCGTATCCTTACGGAGGTGGACGGGAGGACACAAAATCCTTCTCTCCGTCAGTATAATAAAGGGGTTCAGAAATTTTAGAATTGAGATTTCAAAATGTGCTTTTTTAACATAACACTTTCATGAAAATACAAGGAATTCCATTTAATAAATTTTTCAAAAATTTTTTGAACTCATTTTTTAAATTAAGTATTTGAACTCAAGATCTCGAATCAGTCTTCAGTACACATATGGAGAAAGCAAATCTCCCTTCTGAAAGAACAACTGAATTTTAATTAAGTTAATAACAGCAAAACAAGTAAAATCTTTTTCGAAATGTATTTAATGATAATTTCATAGGAAAGAAAATGCATGCAGTCAAATGTGGAAAACTGTTCTGCAAAACATTACTCCAGCTAATATTTCAAAATACCCTAGAAGTACAAACGAGACGAAATACTAAAATCTGGATTATTTTATTTACTTGCAAACATTCATCAGAGATAATTTTTACTAATATAAAATAGTATTTTTTATTTTACTACATGATGAAATACCCATAAATTGAATCGACTTTAATTAAATGTCGCACTACTTTAAGACAGAAAAACTGATCACATTTAAATTACATTTTTTGACAACTTTTTACAGATTACATTTAAAATTATTTAAAAAAACATAAACAAAGAAGTAATAAATACCTCCTTTCCATGTATTAAAACAAATCAAACAAATATACAAACCATCATACAAAGTTACAAGTCCTCTCTTCGACACATACATTTTAAACGGATTTCCGTGATTTGAATTGTAAAAACAAATAAATAAATAAAATATACTTTTAAATTCATTCTCATAGTATTTTCACAGCAGGAAAAAAATTAATTTTTCAATAATATCATCCTTGTTAACATTTAAAAATGATTTAACAAAGAAATCCAAGTGCGAGAATATATCAAAATTCAGAGTCTACACTATTTTAGGTCTTCATAAACATTTTAATACTGAAAACTTTCATTTTACATTAAACTAAGAATGCTCATATAATCTTTCAATAACATTAAAAATGAAAAGAAATGTTGAAATGTGGTGTTATAGCCAACTATCTGCGCGTGGGATCTAGGCCGGGGGGGGGGGGCTTCGTGTGGAACTTGGCATAGAAAACTCGACATATAAAATCTGCATTGCACTTTAAATCACACTTCTTTTTGGAAAACCGTTCCAGATTACCTTAACAATTATGAAAACAAATTAAACCAGCACATAAGCAATTGGCAAATCAGAGACGCTCCTGGCAAAATGGACACATAGTAATCATTTTATAAACTAAAACCATAATGAATTATGCTATTTGAAACATATTTTGATGATATTTGTGCAACAATATATGAAAATTTATTTTTATTCAGTACGGAAAAAAATTGTATAAAATATAATCGTGCTTCACATTTAAAAGTGGAATAACACAGAAACAGATATACAATGCTAAAATTATCACTCTAAATTATTGTAGATATTTACAGACAATTTTTAAGAATACTCAATAATATGAAAAATGGAAACAAAATGAATGAAATCTAATTCGAAATCATAGTCTACGCCATATTATTTTTAAAACATATATAAAAACTCCACTGCACTCTAAATCACCCTTCTATTTGGAAAATTGTTCCAGATTACCTTAACAATTATCAAAACAAATTAAACTAGCACACTAGCAATTGGTAAGTCAGAGACGCTTTGGCTAAATGGATACATAGTATTCATTTTATAAATTAAAACCATAACGAATTATGTTATTTGAAATTTATTCTGATGATATTTGTGCAACAATATACGAAAATTAATTTTTATTCAGAACGGAAAAAAGTTGTAAAAAATATGATTGTGATGACTGGGGTACGAAGGGTATTTTGTTTATAAGCCTTCTTATGATTACCATAGCCCGTTCGTGTAAACATAGTGCTAAAAGTTCTCCTTATTGAATTTGCAAAATATACATCCATCTAATGCAAGGTATCACTGAAATGTGCACATAAAAATTCAAGCTAAATAGTCAGCTTCAAACTTTCTAGCACATATTCATTCAAATTTCAATTAAGAAGTGTACAATGACAAAAAGTGTTTCTTGTGTACGAAGTCAATAATGAATCAGAATTATTTTCTCAGAGTTACATATACATATACTCAGTGGCGCACCCAGGATTTTAGTTTAAGGGTGGGGCTGAGCTGAAAATACTGCTGAACTCGGTTATAGTGATATCGGTAATAGTTACAACCCTCTTATAACGTCAAAATATTCTGTACCACTTGATTTGCCCATACAACACAAGCCCACAAGCAAAAACTCATTATAGAGTCATAAATAATGATCTGATCTTTTCAGTGATATTGTAACTGACATCTTTTTAGGTAAAAAATACTTTAGAAATAATTTGAAGACAATAAATAATAATAATAGTAATAATTCATTAGTGACAATTTTCATTTTTTTAAGTTTTTCACTTCAAACTTTCCACCTTTAGGGGGGCTTGATCCCCCCCTAGCCCCCCCCCGTGGGTGCGCCTATGCATATACTGTATAAATATCAACACTAAAATAGCTTTAATAATGTTTGATTATATTTTTTTCCTTCTAAATTTTAACGCAGGCCTCTAAAATGGTAGGAGCCCACAGGTGAAAGCCTACTCAGCCTAATGGGTAATCCGGCCCTGTTTAGGTGTAGTCCCTCTTTCCCCATGACAGCCCCCTCCTTCCTCCTCTATAATTTTTATGGTTTTGTAGCAGTTACGCTAGTTTGATATTCCATAAATAATAATTTACAAACATAGGTGCTTCATAGAGTGCTTTTACAGAAGAGGGAGGCTATTTGCAAGTGTGGGGTGGAGGTGGGGGTCGAATACGAGTATATGTATCACACGCCCAATTCACACATTTTTCTAAAACCATTTTTTGATTTTGATCGTTTTCTTTCATTGTGGGTTCGAGGCAACTACCCCATTCACCCTTACGTTAATCATGCTCGCTGTGACTCCCCTTTCCTTTGCCCTCTATGTATGGATGAATATGGATGAATGCACATATTTACAAAACGGCTGCATATTTTTCTGCCAAGGAACAACGACTGAGCACATAGTCAGAATATTGTGTGCATACTTTAGTGTTGTTATAAATAAAGTAAATTAGTCAGAGACTAATGGTTTTCTAAAGAGGAATTCTCTTTCAGCAACACAATATGATATGTATGCACATGATCAAGGCCTCTCTGAATTTTGGGCCTTGTCCAAGCTCGGCTTGGGCCCTCGTTTTTTTTCTTCCTTCTTTCTTGGCGAGATGGTTAATCTAGGCCCATGACCACTGTGACCCTCCTCTGGAACCGCCACTGGCACCATATGCAGCAAAGAGTAGCAAAATAATGACCCGAAATTCGCCTAAAACAACGAGTCTTCTTTTTCATGATTTCATGGTTTTCAAATGTTCGTTTCTAAATTTTCGTATTTATGTGTAAACTAACAAAAATTTTTGAAAATCGTAGGGGGGCTGGGAGACAGCTAAGTCCCGCGTAGCCCTCCCCCCCCCGCACCTCTGATTACGCCCTTGATGGGGGATAGAGTTTTATATGTAAAGAGAGAAGATAAGAGCAAGCAATTATAAAATATAATCCAGAAGTTGTGCTGCTCGAAGATTTTTATGAAATCATTTTTTATTTAGCTCTTAACTGTAGCTAAATCAGAAACGTTAAGCGTTCGATATTGGTAAAGTTTTGATAAAGCGTATAAAGAAATAAATACTGTCTATATCCGAAACTGTATTAAACATCAATTTTTCATCTATCTCACAAGGTTCTTCATGATTTAAAATCTTCAAACTTAAATTTCACTATCAATTTTCTGCCTTGAATTGTTTTTAAGTCACATTTAAACGGTTTATTTTCAGCATCGAAACTTAATACTGCTGGGAAATGGGAATGTCACAATCGTTTGCAGTTTTGCACAATAGGAAAATCTCCTTTATGGTCAGACGTCTACAGAAGAGTCTGTATCTCACAATAGAACAAAAGTGAAAGCTTTTGCTATACTGATTTAAAAAAGAAAGATTACATTACATTAGAACGACCCTCCTAAAAAAAAACGCAGTCCTCTCCCTACTAGAAAGCAATTCCATCATCAATTGTGTCACGGTGTAAAATCTGAAGGGTTCTTGTGGGGAAAACCACCCGTTTCTTTTTGCCTAGCTATCTGATGGTCATTTGTTTGTGCTTGCGCTCTTGATAAAGAAGGTTGACATCCGTGCCTTACGGCATTACAGGCGTCCAACGTAATTCCTGAATCCCTGTGAAAGAAAAAGCGGAGTGGGAGACAGAAGAAGCTAGCGATACATTCTCTATTTTTAGGATTCTTAAGTTTAACCGATTTGGAGGAAGAAATATGATTTGACACAAAAAAAGTTGGAGTGAAGTTTTTGAAGGGGCTCAGCCCCCTGAATAAAAATATTGGGGGGGCTGAAGCCCCTTCAAGCCCCATGAAGTCGGCGCCTATGTAGAGATCAGATTTGCTTCCATCTAGACTAGTCTTTTGCAGAGTTCTAGTGATATGGAATTCATTAAGTTCAAGCACAGACTTGGGAGGTATCCTTCAAGGAGTTGCCTGTTCTTTACACCCCCCCTCCCCCAGAAAAAAAAGGATGAAAGAAGGGGGAGGGGAGAATAAAGTGTATTTTTTTTCAACAATAATTATAGAACACTGCCATAATGTTTAACGAGTGAACAGGGTGGCGACAGATCATGGAAAAATCATGGAAGCATCAGGGAATTTCGTAAAAATATCCAAAAATCAGGGAATTTTCGTTTTCACCTAGTTGACAAGATCATTTTTAGTTGTGGATCAGCATCTAACTCACAAGTCATAGTGTCGTTCTGGATCATACAATACTCAAGTGATGCAGACACATTATGAATCCAAGACTCAATTGGTGTAGGCACTATATGAGTCCAAAACCGCAGGTATTCGGACTTGTACAAAGATACGGATCATATGAGAAACCAGACATAGGCCTAACTTACTAAGGGCAAGAGGAAGCAATTGCCCCCTTAAAATTCAAGAAAATTCAGATATAACCCATTTGAAAATGGTATTTTCTACAAACATTTGCCCCTCCCCTCCCCATGTTAAATGCCAGCTTAGACATGTGAATCAATCAGATATATGAATGTGAATATGAAACACTCTTTCTGGGTCAAAACTTCTGCATCTGGGCAATCCAATAACAAATTATATTGAAAAGTAATGATTCGTTACCCCTAGTGGTCAATTGCAATTGCCCTTTACACCAAGAGGGTGGAATTTTGTAGTCATTGTGACCTCTGTCCCCTTATTCCACTCTGGAGTTTTCTACAGTCACAGTAATTTTGATCATTGTCAGGTATACGACGATCAGGGAATTCTGTTTCTTAATTTCTGTAGCCACCCTGGTGAATGCACTGTACAACTAGTAAAAAGGTCACTTTGGTATAACGTTTCCGATTTACACAGAGACACCAGGACATTGAATCAAAAGTAATGAGAAATCCTTAAATCTAAATAAAAAGCATGAAAATATTTTAATTTTATATGTGAACTGTTTTTTTTCTAAATAAAGTAATATAATACAAAGAAAACTACAACAATACAAACGACAAGTTTTATCATAGTTAATATTATTTGGAAGCATTGATTTTATTGAAGCTTCTTTTGATTATCCAGATTTACATAAGGTAGGTTTGAAATTCAAGGAACCCTTTTCAGAATACAAGATAATGGCTGATGGTTAATTTATTTTCAAGAACTTTAGATGTTTTAATAAAAAGTCAAACATTTCAAAGGGCTGATTAATTTTTATGACTTTCTCATTGACAACTCAAATGGAAAGTGCAGTATCTCTTATTGCTACAATATGGGAAAATGGAACAAAAAAGGTAAAAAGAACATAGCTTATGTATTTTATCAAATTAAATTCTGAGTTTTGTTTTGAATGTAAAATATTTAGAAGGAAAAAAAAAACTCTTTTCTACTGCAGAATTTAAAAATTTGCTCACTGTTTAAAATGTTTTCAAAGGCATGACAATGCATTCATAAAATGTTTAAAAGCATGGTACAAAATAAAAATATGTATGTTTAAAAAATGGCTCTATCAATAAAAACAAAATAAAATTTGTTTAATGTTAAGGAAAAAATGTTGTAGGTCAATTGTTGAATTAGATCTTTCTAAAATGATAAAACAATTTGCACAAAGAAAACCACAAAAGTCACATTATAACGTCTAAAATTCTTTTTAAAAAACGAATATCCTTAAAAGAGTACTAAAATTTTGCCTGCATATCTAAAATTTGTTAATATGTCAGAAAAATATATTCACAGTAAAAATATTTCATCATAAGAGTAAAAAACTTAGAATTACAACATCAAATTTAATTATTTGATAATTATGGCTGGTATTGCTTGGAATAAGCTGGTTTAGTTGACAGATTTTTTTTAAAGGAGCCACTAGTATTATTTGTGCCTGCTCATCATTTTTCCTAGCAATTTGTTTAGATACTAAACAGGGACCCTACTAGGAAAAGGAGAAAGGGCTTTCTGAGCTCTTCATCTGCTCATAATAGTGATAATAGTTTCAAAAGCATGGAACTCAAAAGAAGTATGAGAGACTATTATTACACACATTATCCATTTTTTATGAAAAACAACATTTTATAAGAAACCAATATAGGAAAATTGACTTGCACACAGGGGGAAGGGGGATAACGGGATATATCCCCCCCCCCTGAAATTTTTGGATTAGTGATGAAATTCCCTCTATTTATACACATATAAGTTCATATCTCCTGGCTATGCACCTGCTTGCACATGAATACTTTTTTTGCAAAATTGTACCATGAATGGCACTTGAGGGATTGCAGATTTCCATTGAGTAACTGATGTAATCAAAAAGCATTAAATGTGTTTGCTACCACTGACACAAGGGACACAATTCTCTCTTTCTCTATGCTTTCCCACCAAAAGCTGAAAAAGTGCAATCCGTACAGGCGGCTGTGTCAAAAATATTCTATAGCTCTGTGGCATGCGATGGGCACTTTGATTAACTGCCATGTTATTGGTGGTTCAATCAATCAATGGCAACAGCTGCACTTTTTCAGCATAGGGCAGTCTATCTAGTTTTTTTTCTATACTGATGTATGTAGGTGAGTCGGAAAATGTTTCCCCTGGCGACTGAGGATAGGTGTGTTTGAAAGTAAAACAATATAATGAGACATGAAAGATATGACACAACTATATTTGTCAACATAAATAACTAGCCTCCTTCGGCGATCAGTTTTGGCCATCGATGGCGGCTTCGCAGCCAAAATGTGCAACCTAGAGCACACAGGCTGCTCCGCTACTGGCTTGTGCAACCTACGTGCCTACACTGGCCTCTTCTGACCGAAATTTGCAACCTACGGGCCGTCTGCCTTCGTCAACCAGCTGGTCTGACCGTTTCACATACGGGCTGCATTCACACATTTTGGTGAGTGGCTGCATCCGGCAACCAGCTGGTCCGCCAATGGCCTCTTCGCAACCAAATAGTGCAACCTACAGTCTGCCCCACCTTCAGCGACCACCTGGTCCGCCAACAGGCCACTTTGGAAAAGAAATGTGCCCCCTATCAGCCACTCGCCTTCGGCAACCAGCTGAACAAAAGCTCAATAGTTTGTCCATAATTATAAACATTTTGTTAGTTGGAATAATCCATAGCTTTTCCATGAGAGCTGTGACAGGCCAAAATGTTGCCCACATTGCGTGTCACCTCTTGATTGACCTGGCAGTTCGCCAAATAGTTTACCCATCCTCTCTACTTCTGCTTGATTTGGGAGAAGAGAAAAAATCTGCATCTCACATGCAGTTGTGCAAACACATGCAATTATGATACGCTTTTAATATATAGTATTTTAGTGCGTATTTAAAATCTGAAAGTGTTTCAGATTTTAAATACGCACTGATTTTATTTATCTGAAAGTGATTCAGAGCCCATTAAGCTCAAGCTCCTTCAACAAATATTTATAAGCCCTTCCCCCCCCCCAAAAAAAAAAATCATCATACAATAAAAATATTGTATTTCACTCAATGTACATACAAACGCTAAAGAAATAAAACTTTAGTTTTAGAAGTTTTTCTCAGCTGAGTTCGATCTGTATTTGGGATGCAGTACTCCAAGAGGTGGGCTATGATGGGTCAAAAAGTAGATATTGTGCATTCGGTGCCACGAATCACACAAGACAAGTACATAGAAATCACATAGTACATTTCGATACTAGAATGTTATACAATAAGTGTAGCTATACCAATTCTTCATAGCTTTTTGTTAAATTTAATTCTAGATTTACGGGGCTATACAAAAAGTCTTCTAACATACTGGCCAATTTACCATCTACAACCAGGGGTGTAGTGGGGCTGGAACTGTGTTGCGTAACTCAAATGAGATTATTATTATTACTAGCTGCCTTCGGCGACCACTTTTGGCCGTCGATGGCCAATTCGCGACTGGCTTGTGCAACCTACGGAACTCGGGCCTCTTCGCAACCAAAATTTGCAACCTGCGGGTTTGTTTTGTTTTGCCAGGAGAGGACAGCTTGCATCACTGAATGTGTCGCTTAGAGCTACATATACGTCCTTCCCGGAATTTCCCGCCACAATTCGGAACCTCATCAGAAGGTGGGGGACTTCTGAATATTGGCACCTCTTGGAAACTGCTAGCAACCACCTAGAGGACTTTCGGAACCACGGATTTAACGTGCACGTACACCGCATGTACACGGTGGTCTTTAGTGGTATGCTGGTATCGAACCCGCAACCTTCCGGTTACGAGTCCAATGCCTTAACCACTGGGTTACCACAGCCCCCAACCTGCGGGTTGTCTGCCTTCAGCAACCAGCTGGTTTGACTGCTTCACGTGCGGCCTATGCAGCATATGGGTTGCTTTTATACATTTAGGTGAACGGCCGCATCCAGCAATCAGCTGGTCTGCCCACGGCCTCTTCAATACCAAAAAGTGCAACCTACGGGCTACCCACCTTCGGCGATCACCTGGTCCAGCAACGGGCTGCTCCGGAAAAAAAAAAAAAATGCTACCTACAGCCTGCTCACCTTCAGCGACCAGCTGAATGAAAGCTCAATAGTTTGTCCGTAATTGTAAATTTTTTGAAATTCAATATGCCCACTCGCACGGGCCGTTTGCAATGACCACACCTGATACTTGACCCCTTCAACATATCTGTGTTCTAACTGTCATTTATCGCTAATACCTATGCAACTACTAAAAACAGAGTCCCATCATCAATATGATAACCTGTCTTCCTGCCGCAATGCGAACACAGAAGAGAAGAAGGGGGATGTTAAGTGTGTCAGTCTAACAACTACATGTCTATGATTTTATTTTTTCAAAATTGGAGTCATGTTTCAACAACTCAACTCTGAACTCTAGAAATTCTAAGTTCAGAATAACATGACTCCAATTTTTAAAAAATAAAATCATAGACACAGGGGTATAGCCAGAGGGGGGCTGCAGCCCCCCCCCCTCTGAAATGGGACCCTTTACTTAGCTTACAGTTTGAAACCAAGTTTAGAATTCAAATTTAGCTTGCAATTTGATGTCCAGCCCCCCTTCCCTGAAATTAAATCCTGGCTATGCTACTTCATAGATGTGTAGTCGTTAGTCTGACTGACACAGTTAACAGAGGCACAAAGTCTACCTTACTGGTTGGCAATTTTTTAAAGCGAATTTTCGTGGGCCAGCATTGCTGGACAGCTTGCCGGCTAGTAATTATAGATTTACGACAAAAACAAAATAACCAACAACATAAATACACCAAATTAACCTAAATAAAAGCTATAATCCAACGCAACTTGTAAAGAAGTTTAAACGAATTCAGAATTAAACAAATGCTTATGTCTCGCAACAATCAAAATAAAAGTTACGATCCAACAACGTTGAAATCAAAATCCATCTGGTTAAAAAATTCAAACTTAAATAAACGTTTATGACAATGTCCCATAACAATCGAAATAAAATTGATCTTAACGATCCAACACGGTTGAAATCAAAATCCATCCAGTTAACCAAATTCAAAATAAATGCTTACAACAAAAACAAACTAAACAATTTAAAAATACTCCGGTGAGAGCAATGAAAAAAAAAAGAAACGCGACTTCAAAAAACAATAACAATATACGTTTATGCTGCCAATTTCTAAAAAAGAATTGCTACAAGTAGATGTTTATGTCAGAGTCACAAGGTTTCGTTCCGACGTCCAAGAGAAGAAGAAACCAGGTATATGCAAATATACGCCCGAGAGATGGCGTGGCTGTATATAAGGACGTTTAAACTTCATGTGTTGTTCGGTTCAGGGCAACAGAACGGTTGCCGTTGTGGACCTGTATATTGTTCATTAAAATATGTTCTGTTTAGTTTAAAGCAGTTGACTGGTGTCGCTTTATTTAACAACCACTGCGTCAAGTGGTTATGCGCCCAGGTGCCCTGTTAACTGTAAAAGATTTGATTTAAAAGAATAAAAAGTGAAAAGTTTAAAGAATGACTGATATCACGTCAGACTATTTAAAGTTCCCGGTCCTAAAGTTTGATGGGACGAATTATCGTCGATGGTCATCAAATATGCGTGCAGCGTTAATGGGAGTTGGAGCCTGGCGGATTGTCACCGGTGAAATTCCTGCAGCTGACGACGGGGAAAGATCTACAGGTCTCGCTGACGGAAAGGATGGAAGTTCAAGCACCGGTATCGACAGCAAGGAGCGCGACCTTTACTTACGTCTCAACGAGAAGGGTTTTGCTCTCATTTACGGCAGTTTAGAAGAAAGGTATCAACTTCTACTGGATGATGTAAGTTCCTGTAAAACTGCCTGGAAGATCATGAAGGGCAATTTCGATATGGACAGTCGTGCTAAACTAGTAAGACTTTTAGATGAATTTTTTTGCATAAAGTTTGATTCAGATAATGAAACTATTGGTATGTTTATTGAAAGAGTAAAGCAAGCAGCGTCCAGGTGTAATGAAAGTAAACACAAGTTAGACGATTTGTATGTAAGTTTTCAATTAATTAGAAATTTACCAGATGAATATAATGGTGTTGTTCGGAATTTGTATACTGTAAAAGATGAGGAATTTACTGTCGAAAAAATTACAGAAGCATTACTTTTAGAGAACAGTCGTTTAAGTTTAACGCAAGACGGAAAAGTGAAAATATGAATGTACTTTTAACTAAGCGGAATAAGTATGACGATAGTTGTAAATTACAAAATTTGGTAGGGAAACGGAATTCCGCTAAAATTGGCCCTTGTTTTTCCTGCCACGAATTCGGACATTTAAAATTCAATTGTAAAGTAAAACCTAAGTTTCGTAAACAAGATCAAAAATTTAAAGATGGGTCGTGCAATATAACTGAAGCACATTTGGGGAATAATGTTGGTATTGCATCAAATATTGCTACTCCCTCCCCTTCATTTAATTCACCATTCACTTTTACTTTAGATACAGGTGCAACAAATCATTTTACAAACGACCGAACACATTTAATAAACTTTAAAGTAATAGAAAATCAAAGTTTATCTGTAGCTATTCGGAATGGAAGCGCGCGCCTATTAAAGGAATAGGGAATATGAAGTTTAAAGTAAATTGCGATGGTCAGTTCAATGTCGTAACGTTATATAATGTACTTTATGCTCCTGATTTAAAAAGAAGTCTCCTTTCAGGAATAAGGCTTAATAAGTGCGGTTATAAAACTATTTGCGGTAGAGGTAGAGCCGATGTATTCTTTCCTGATGGGATTAAGTGGATTTCATTTAAATTATCTGATCAATTTTATGAAGTAAATGTGATTTGGGATAGCGAATTAGAAAAAGTAATTAAGTGTGATGAAAAAGTCGAAGTGGAAAATGTTAGCGTAAGCCAGACATCTCACGATGAAATTTGGACATGGCATCGTAGATTAGCACATTGTAATTTTAAAAAGCTATCAGATATGTCTAGACATGGAGCCGTACGGGATTTGCCGAAAATTCCCCCTTCTAAAGAAATTTGCAATATTTGTCAGGAAGCTAAATCAAAGCGGCCATCTTTTCCTGAATTGGAAAGAACGCGAATACTGTCAATTGCAACGAGTACATATGGATGTATGGGGACCTTCCCCTGTTAAAACCAAAAGTGGATTTAAATATTTTGTTTCCATGATTCATGAGTACTCCGGTAGAGTTTGGATTTATCCTCTGAAACAAAAATCGGATGTATTTGAAAAGTTTAAATTATTTTTAACGATGGTTGAAAAGCAAACGGAAAGGGAGTTGAAAAGTATTAGAACAGATAATGGTTTAGAGTTTTGTCATGATAATTTTACGCAATTCTTAATGTCTCGCGGAATAAAACATGAGAGGACTGTTATATATACACCAGAAATGGGTGGTATAGCTGAGCGATTTAATGGTTATGCATTTGATGCAGTAAGGGTACTACTATTAGAATCAAAACTCGAGAAAACATTTTGGCTTGAAGCCTTGTTTACCTACATTCATGTTAGAAATCGTTGTACTGTAGGTAAGCAATGTAAAAGTCCCTTAGAGCTTTGGTATGGCTCAAAACCCTCGGTGAAACATTTACGAGTATTTGGCTGTTTAGCATACGCACATTTACCGAAGCAAAAGCGTGATAAACTGTCTGAAAGATCAATCCCGGGTATTATGATAGGGTATGCAATTAACACAAGAGGTTATAGAATCTACATCCCCTCCACTCAAAAGGTAATTGAAACGGTTCATGTAAAATTCGATGAAACGAAGATTGCTATGGATGTTTTGGGAGAATTAAATAACACACCTACACAAATTGAAACATTCCCTCATGAAAAGAATTTAACAATAGAAATTCCAATAATAGATCCAGAAAATACGTTAAAATTTAATTCAAAAGAGCGTGAGTTAGACGAACCTCTTGACTGGAAACGTGAAATTAAAACAAATAAATGGGGACGTACATATGCTTATTACTACCCAAAATTTCCAGACAAGTCAATTCGTCTTAGAAGTTTAAATGATGTTAAAAAATATTGTTCAGAAAACGGAATTGTATTTAAACCTGAAAATTTTAACTTTTCTAGTAAGCCCTCCCCTCAAGAAAAAGAAGAGGAGGGAGATCAAACTGATAGTGACACTATGGATTCATTTTCAGAAACCGAAATAAATTTAGTTGAAGTTAAAATTCCATGTAATTACGAAGAATCTCAACAACTACCCGAGAAACAAAAAATGGTTTGAGGCAATGCAAAATGAATTAAAAACTTTACAAGATAGAGATGCTTATAGCATAGTTCCCAAACCAAGTGGAATTAAAGTATTGGGAAGTAAATGGGTATATACGTTGAAAAAAGATTTTGAGGGAAAAATTAAACGTTTCAAAGCCCGTTTAGTAGCTCAGGGATATCGGCAGATTGAAGGTATTGATATAAAGAAGTATTTTCTCCCGTTGTAAATTTTACCTTAGTAAGGTTATTTATGTCAATTCTTGTTGTTCGAAAAGGATGGATTTCACGACATTTAGATATAAAGAATGCATATTTATATAGTACATTAAATGAAGAGGTGTATATAAATCAACCACCAGGTTTTCAAAATAAAATGTTTCCTAATCATGTATTTAAATTGAAAAAGGCTTTATATGGCCTGCATCAGTCTGGTAAAGAATGGTTCATAAAACTAGACAAAACTTTCCTGGAATTAGGATTTCAAAAGTTAGAAAATTGTAACAGTGTGTATCAATTTAAATGGATTGTTCTTATACTTGTATATGTTGATTTTGCTGTATTTGCTAAAAATGAGGACATTATGCAAAAAGTATTTGAGTTGATTAGATTAAAGTTTGAATTTAAAAATTTGGGTATAATTTCAACATTTTTGGGTGTTCAGTTTGAATATCTTAATGGTGATTTAATTATGCACCAGAAAACCTATATATCAAAATTGAAAGAAACCTATCCGGACATTCCAGATAATAAAGTTAAAGTACCTATGAGTTCTGGGGTAGTTATTAAAAAGTCCGGAGAAGATGAGGGTATTTCTGAACATCCGTATAGAAATTTAATCGGATCCCTCCTCTTTTTGGCAAGTAGGACAAGACCAGATATAAGTTTTCCAGTTATTTTACTGTCCCAATATTCTAGTAAACCAACAGAGACTCACTGGAGATTATTGTGTCAAGTACTTCAATATGTAATAGGAACTATCGATTACTGTATAAATTTAAGTAAATGTACAAATTATGATATAATTGCATTTTCCGATGCTAGTTGGGCATCCGATAGGGATGATAGAAAATCAATAAGTGGTTACATTGTTTTAATTGTAAATGTTCCAATCTCGTGGAAAACGTGTAAACAAAAATGTGTCGCACTTTCCAGCATGGAAGCTGAAGTTATTGCCCTTTCGGAGACTGTAAAAGAAATTATTTGGTTGACTAAAATACTCGAAAGTTGGTAAAATTTAAATTTACCTCAGTCTTTACCGAAAGTTTATTGCGATAATCAAAGTGCCATACCATTTTTCTAAAAATTGTAATGATAGTCAAAGAACTAAACATATTGATACAAGGTATTTTTATATAAAGGAACTGTTGGAAATGAAAAAAATTAATTTATTGTATGTATCTGGTAATCAAAATTTAGCAGACATATTGACAAAAGCTTTGCCATATGAAAAGTTTAATTTTTATTGTAATTGGATGATGGATTCAAGTTTCTTCGACCGTCGGTACGATGGGGCCGGATTGTCAGAGTCACAAAGTTTCGTTCCGACGTCCAAGAGAAGAAGAAACCAGGTATATGCAAATGTACGCCCGAGAGATGGCGTGGCTGTATATAAGGACGTTTAAACTTCATGTGTTGTTCGGTTCAGGGCAACAGAACGGTTGCCGTTGTGTACCTGTATATTGTTCATTAAAATATGTTCTTTTTAGTTTAAAGCAGTTGTCTGGTGTCGCTTTATTTAACAACCACTGCGTCAGTTTAAGTGTTGTGCCAAGCCTAAACTTGATTGTAACCTTTGGTTACGATCAAGGTGATTATGTTCCGTGATTTTTTTTCGAAGAATCAAGGAATGAATCATTTGCTTCGCTTCTCTGTTTACTTTTTCAAGGCGTGATATCTCGCTAGATATTTAGAGTTGAAAGTAGCTGCAAGTTAAAAAAAAAGGTTAATTTTTTAGAGATCTTTCGAGCTGTACAAAAAGTTTTTGCTTTTAGAGATAAGAATATTGTTTTTATCAAAATTTCAACATGGCCACAGATGACAGATGCACTGGGAGCAATGAGTCAATCCCGGAATCATTAGGAACTGGACTTTTATTATTTCGACAAGCACATTGAGACATTTGTCATACTGCTTGATAAGCTTCAAAACGCCCTCCAGGAAAACATCAGTGCTTTGCATATGGACGAAGCATTGAATGTTTATGGGCAAAAGACGACACAGCAAGTGAACAAACACGCAAGACACCGATACACCATTTGGTAGAGGTTGACTGCAATCAAGCAGATGGTGCTGTTGCAGTGATTCCACAAAGCAAAGACCAGCCTCTCAGTCTGGTTCCAGTAGGTTTGTAGAGAAGGTGCGTTTTGAATTCATGGTCAAAGGAGGAAGTGAAAGCAGTTATCCACTATGAATGGGCACTTGGAGTATCAGGAGCAGAAATT
>JAWZYV010002061.1:0-16455 GCA_038373885.1 Cheiracanthium punctorium
GTTAATGATGGGTTGACAAATGGCCTTCAGTTTGGGCGAATCTCGGCCAAGGCTTGATTTACTAGGCCCGCGTCATTTAATAAAAATATGCAAATATCTGGTATTTATTCAAAAAAATTTTTTTTTTTTTAAATTGGATGTGGTTACTTCTGAAAATAAAACATATAAAACGCAGTCAGAAAATGAAAATGTTCGTCCATAAACTTTTGTATATAGAAAATTTGTTTCTTTTAAATAACCTATTTTCACTTTTTCTTACGTCACTATTATTCTTGACTTGGAATTTGATTATATTCTCATGCATGATGCCTGCTACTGATTTATAAATCTGTAACATAAAAACATTTCACTGAATGTAAGATTAGAAAATTGTAACAATGTTCTTCAGTTATATACGAGTGCAACCATATAATGGCTCAGTACAAAATAAACTTATTACCGTTTAATAAGTGTGAGGAAACTAATTGAGCTACTAAGCTAAGCATTGCTAAGTAGTTACTAAGATGACAAAGGTTTTTGCAGCACGAACCAATTCCATTAGGCGATCTACAAATGCACCCTAAAATAAATTATTTAAGCATGAGTAATCTTCTTGTTTTACAGTAAAATTTTCGACCTACTTGAGAAAGCTAACTGGAAAACCTCAACAAAAAAAAAGAAAGCTCATTACGTGTTTGAATGTGAACTTTCTAAAGAAAGGGGGGGGGGATGGAAAGGAAATTTGAATCCGGGTCTAATAACAGTACAAAATTCACCTGATAGAAACTATATCGTCACTGACCCGTAGCTTTGTAGAATTTTTTTACCTACATAAAGTTTGGAAATTGTAGAAGGAGGAGAGAACATTTTTTTTTTTTTTTTTTTTTTTTTTTTTTTTTTTTTTTAGTATTGTATCAAGATTTATGAAGCTAGTAAATGTGCGAGGTTGATATTTTCTCCTTAAAAATTTATCATTTTCTCCTTACTCGAAGTTCTGCAATTCACGCGGAGGATAAAAAAGTAAAGCTATATTACACATTTTATTTCTTACCATTTATTTTCATACATGTTATTTAATTAAGATGGCGATTCCATCGACCGCCATGTTGCAGGTAGTTAAATCGAGTAATGGCAACAGCTCCACTTTCTCAGCGTTAAGCAGTATATCCATTTGTTATTCTATATTCAATTGGTTGCACTTCGATGGCTTAACAGATCCAAAGATTATCCTAGTAGGTATACAGTAAATGTGAATAAAATCTACTTTTGAAAGAACTTCACATGTTACCATTTTACACAGGTTCACCATATTATAGCCAGTATCAACAGTAATAGATCAGAAGAAAGATTATTCATACGCTCACCCATATGCTAATACATGCATAATACGCATAAGTACATTGGCTAAAAGGAAACAAATTGATTAGAATACAATTGCTTTAACATGAACTCCCGTTGAATATAATATATGATACTTATGGCCTCATTTACGGAATAATTAAAAAAAGAAAAAGAAAATTAGTTTTAAGACGTATTTTCTATGTGCAGTATAACAAAAGTGGGAGCAGAATTTATTTCCGGGCGTAAACCTAATTTAAGTAACTAGGCACTTGCAAATTTTTAAAGCACCATGTTTTATAATTAAGGTAAATATCTGAGTAATCCATTTTATTTTATTAATCTACTTAAATGCATTAAATAAAATGAAAAATAAATAACACAGGACTGAATCATAGGAATGTTTTTCTTTAGTTTTAGTTTGATTCGCTGCAAACACTTATGTTTCGAAACAGTAAGAAAATCCTCTCGAAACTGGACACAGACTGCCTACGAAAATTTTTTTTATTAAAGTTGCCTTATACTTAAAATTAAGTGAAACTAATTTTCGGAGACATATTAAAAATAAAATAAAGTAAATGAAGTCTTTATTATAGATCTTTTAATTCTAAAACAAATGCTATGTTTAGAAGTTCACTCTGTTTTTGTTTTTAAGAAACATTATTTAAATAAAATCTATTAGATTTTTTCTGGAGTCATACAATGATATGATAAACAAACTCCAATCTTCAACTTATTTTCTTTCGTTCGGAAAGCAGATAGTAAATAAAATTTACAGTAGCTGAGACGCTCTTTTAAAGGGTTTATATTTTAGAAAATTCGATGTGCGCGCGGAACACAGAATTATTATCTATGTCAGATGGAAAATGTACAGCTAAATTTTCAGCCTTTTTTGTTCAGATTGTTATAATGTATGATTTTTTTACATCCAAGACACTAAAGTATATTTAAAATCTTATTGAAGCGGGAATATATTTTGTAAAACATATACTGAATAAAAAATTTCGTTTTCACGTATTTAATAAAATATGCTAAAAATAAACATATGCCAATTCGAAAAATCATTCTTAAAATTAAATAAGTATGTACAATATCCTATCTTTCGTAATGCGAAAAAAATACATCCAACTGTACATTTTTAAAAGATTTATTTGTGAAATAGCAAGAATATCACTTAAATTTCAGTGGGTAAACTGATTTGGAAAGAAAAGGGTGCTTTAATTCAATAACATTCCAAAATATTTGTCGCTTTTTAAAATAGAAGATCGTGCTTTATACGTTAAAAATTGAAGTAGCGCAGATTAGGAATTATAAATCTTGACTGGAACACAAAAAGGCCATAGCTCAGTTTTTAAATATTAAAAAGGTTTCTCTGGCTTAGAAAGTGAATTAATAGAATTCTCTGTAGAGTTCACATTCGAATTAAACTTTTAGTCGCGTTCTATCCCATACTACATGCTTCATGGATGGTTATATTCATTGTGAGAATATTTTTTCAAGAAGAATTCGAAATTTCTTTTATAAATTTAAAAATGTTATTAAGAATTCATTTAATTTTTTCCGAGATAAAGGCAAAAAATCAAGATAAGCATTGCATTAATAAAAATGAAAAAGAACATTTCAAAATGACATTAATAAAAAACCATTTTCCTTTTCTAATTCATAGGCTGAGTGAAAAAAATAAAAAATCACATGAAACACGTTCTAACACAGTTTTACAAAGTTTTACTGTGAATTAAGTTATACTTTGTATGCTTCATTTTCATTTTATAAGTATATATATATATATATATTACAAGAGCAGTTATTTTCTTTCATAAAATAGGGAAAAATGAAGTAACACATTTTAAATACGAAATTTTTGTTACATTCCTTTCACTGAAAGTACATTTTTCGTTTTTGATTACTTTTGACAGTATACTTTTTTTTACAGAACGTATAATCTGATTATCTTGTAAACATGAAAAGAGGTTTTAAACTGTTGCTCCATACTATAACTGAACGGATCATTTAAACACCAAAAAATTCATGATTTTTCCTAACAATGTCAAACATAATTTTAGATATGTTTTTTGTCGATGTGAATAAAATTTAGGTATTACATACTAACCCTAATTAGTATGATAAACCCAAGTGATTCTTTGATAATCTGTACATAATATTGTTACGAATTTTCGGGGCAACCCGCTGCTCTGGGGCTTAAAATGGTTTAAAATTCATATTCTACGCTTCAAGTAGATAAATTTTGCTTTTTGTTGCATCAAAATTGGCCAATTAGAACCGGAGATACGGAGGTTTCGCTTTCCCATATGTTTTTCTATGGGCTTCTAGAAATCTCGAGAAATATTAGTCCTAGAGCTTAGATCTCTTCACTTTTGAGGACTTATTTTTGGCGCCAAATTTGGCGATATTTCGCCAAAAGTCGCCAAGCTTGGCGACTTTTTGGTCATTTGGCGCGATTTTCCCAATGGGGCCTGGAAGTTGTTTTTCCTGCATTAAAAATGCATAATAACCTAACATTTCTCTTCTATGACGTAATCAATATTCACGCGTTATGTAGAACCCTCGAGAAATTGACTTTTCTGGAAACCTCTTGTACCTCCTGCGTCGGCTATTTATAGAAGCGTGTGTCGCCCCGACGATTCATTGTTGATCAAGCTTTGGGAGAGTAAATACGCTTGCTTTGTGATAGAAGCTGTGTTTCGCGCTGTTTGTGAAGCTTTGAATTTAAGTGCTGTGTGTACATTTTTCATCGCTGAGTCTTGAGAGACTGTTAGTGTTATTTCTCGTATATTTTCACTGAATTTTTGCCAGTGAAAGTGTTCTATTTTGTGTGAGACATACAGCATTAATTGTGTACAGCTGATTGTTCTACGAAGTTCTTCTTCGAAGTTCTAGTACGATTGTTCTAGAAGTAATAAAGCTTGTGTTCCATCCTGACAAGTGACTTTTTTTACTTGAACTTTTTACACCAACTGGACTTTAGAACGACGAACCCCAGGAGTAGCAGAGTAATTCCGCAACATTTGGTGTCAGAATCGGGGTTCTAAAGAAGGACTTTAATTTTCCAGTTTATGGTTTTGACTAGACAAAAAATGGAAGAACAACTTCAAAAGCTCATGAATATGATGCAGGAAATGAAATCCGGACAAGATGAGATAAAAAAAAATTGAAAGCCGGACAAGACGAGATGAAAGCCGGACAAGAACAGATGAAGGCGGATTTAGAGAAGAAAATTGAAGCCGGACAAGAACAGACAAAAACCGGATTGGAGGAGTTAAAGGCCGCACACAATGAAGTGAAAATCGAATTGGAGGAGTTAAGAGCCGCACACGACGAGATGAAATCCGGACTCGATAGAAAAATAGAAGCCGGGCTGGAAGAAATGAAATCCGGACTGGAAAAAGTAGAGAAAAATCATCAGGAAATGGAGAAAAGAATGTCGATACTAGAAGAAAGCCAAGCAAGAAACATGAAAGAATTACGTGAAGAATTTAATAATAAAATCGAGGACAAATTGGATTGGAAAGAAAATATAGTTTCGAAGATACGGGAAGAATGTGAAGCTAAAATGGAAGAAAAATTGGACTCTCTCGTCAAGCTGGGAAAGTTACCGGAAAACATCAGACTGTCGTCACGCCGCCCAGCAGTGAAACTTACCACTTATGACGGAAAGACTCCCTGAGAAGCCTACAAGACACAATTTTTAATCGTCGCCAAAGCCAATGGTTGGAGCGAGTCCGAGAAAGCTAATCAACTGGCCGCTTCCCTTAGCGGAGATGCAATTAATGTATTGCAAACTATCGGAGCGACGAAGATAGGAGATTTTGACGCCCTTGCCAGTGCCTTGGAGATGAAATTCGGAGAGAAGTGCCAGAAAGAATATAGTAGAATCCAACTTAAGTCAAGGATGCAGAGATCTGGCGAGACCCTTCAAGAGCTGGCTTCGGACATAGATAGGCTGTGTCATCTAGCCTACATGGACCACCTTGATAATGTCCGAGAAGAAATGGTGGTGCGTCATTTTATTGAAGCCATCCGTGATCCAGAAACCCAAAAGTCACTTATGTTGGAAGATTACCAGGATTTGAAATCTGCTCTCGTCTTCGCGATGAAGCTAGAAGCAGCTCAGCGGGCCGTCAGGAAAGATCGGCATGCTGTTAGAGCTGTCACGGTCAAAGAGGGAGCTGACAAAGACACGGAGAGCGTCGAGAACAGGTTGAAGAGAATTGAAGATCTCATAGAACGAAAATTAAGACCCGATAGAACGAGAGATGGCCCAAAGAAAGTGAAATGCTGGAAGGGTGGCGTCGAAGGCCATGTACAAAAGCATTGTGGTCGAAAGTCTCATGACCAGCAAGAGAACTCTAAGATCATGAAAGAGGGAAACTAGGAGGTGGCCATCTCGCGGGGCGGAGGTTGCCATATAGTCAAAAGCCCCACCTAAAAGTCTTGCAGATTTCATCAGTGAATGGCGGCAGTAATGGACTCTTCGTACTGGGATATGTTAATGGTTCCCCATGCCACATGGTGATTGATACTGGAGCGAACGTAACCATCATAAGGACGGATCTGGCCAAGAAATTAAATTTGAAGATTATCTGGACTCCGCCCTCGCTGACCCTCCAGACTGTGACAGGTGACAAGATCGAAGTGGGCGGAAAAGCGCAAGTAGAAATCACGTTTAGGAATGCCAGATACGACCATGTGGTATATGTCGCCAATATTACAGATTCTTTTATTCTCGGACTGGACTTTTTAAAATCACACAAATTTAATTTGGACTTTAAGAATAATGAGCTTCGTTCAGATTCAGAAGAAATAGCTGCGTTCGATAATAGAAATGAAACTGTTTTGCCTGTTCAGCAAATAATAGCCCAGACTGATATCACTCTACCTCCCAGAACTGATTCAATAATTTCTGGAACAGTAAAAGAAAGCAATAAATTCCGTTTTGGATTAATCGAACACCCAAACAATAGTGATTCCGTCAAAGGAGTACTTGTGGGAGCAACACTTGTGGACTTGTCGAGAGCAGAAATTCCAGTTAGGGTAGTAAATGTGACGGACAAGTCGAAGGTGATAAAGAAAAATGAAGTGTTGGCGACATGCACTCCTGTTACCTGCATTAATAAGAACATCAGCCAAACGACAGCTAAATCTTCAGAGTGCCTGACGAAGGAATTAATACAAGACGTGGAGTTAACGGCAGAACAGAGAAGCGCTGCGGAGAAAGTAATAGCTGAATTTGGAGACCTCTTCTCCCGAACTTCGGGTGACTTTGGCCGTACGAGCTTAACTCAACATAGGATAGATACAGGCAGCCACTCTCCTATCAAGCAGCATCCTAGGCGGCTGCCGTTTGCTAAGCAAGAAGAGGTGAGCAGACTTTTAGAGGAGATGCAGCGTGATGACGTCATCGAGCCGTCGACTAGTCCCTGGGATTCGCCAATTGTTTTGGTCCGAAAGAAGGATGGTTCCACCCGGTTCTGTGTTGACTACAGACGTCTGAATGGCATTACCAAGAAAGACAGCTACCCCCTTCCCAGGATAGACGACACTTTGGACACTTTATCGGGAAACGAATGGTTTTCCACTCTGGATCTGAAAAGTGGTTACTGGCAAGTGGAAATTCATCCCGACGACCGTGAAAAGACTGCGTTCACCACGGGACAAGGATTATGGCAGTTCAAAGTTATGCCTTTTGGACTCTGCAACGCACCTGCTACATTCGAGCGACTAATGGAGACAGTGTTGAGAGGACTTTCCTACGAGGCATGTCTCGTTTATTTGGACGATATCATCATCATCGGAAGGACTTTCGAAGAGCATCTCGAGAACATTCGAAAGGTACTACAGAAATTAAAAGAGGCAAACTTGAAACTAAGTCCATCGAAGTGTAATTTGTTTCGTCGGGAAGTACGTTACCTCGGGCACATAATATCCGCCCACGGAGTCCGAACCGATCCCGAAAAGACGTCCGCAGTCCAGAACTGGAGTCGTCCCGAGAATATCCATGACTTAAGAAGTTTTCTCGGTCTGTGTACTTACTATCGAAAATTCGTGAAGGGCTTTTCTCAAATTGCAAGACCTCTTCACAAATTGACCGAGACTGGACAGAAATTTCTATGGACTGAGGAATGTGAGGACGCATTCAACGAACTGAAGACGGCTTTAACATCTTCGCCGATCCTGTCGTATCCTCACCCTGACAAGCCATTTATCCTGGACACAGACGCAAGTAAGGAGAGTGTTGGAGCAGTTTTGTCCCAGGAGATAGATGGCCAAGAACACGTCATTGCTTACTGGAGCAAATGCCTTTCAAAGGCAGAACGTAACTATTGTGTTACGAGAAAGGAACTTCTTGCTATCTTTAAAGCCGTGGAGCACTTCCATCATTACCTGTACGGCCGAAAGTTCCTGCTCCGAACGGACCATGCCTCTTTAATCTGGCTTCTAAATTTCAAGAATCCAGAGGGCCAAATTGCCAGGTGGATACAGCGATTACAAGAATATGACATCGAGATACGTCATCGGAAAGGGTCATCTCATGGAAATGCAGATGCTTTGTCGAGAAGGCCCTGCATAGACAGTTGTCGCTATTGCTCCAGGGCAGAGAAAAATTACCATCTGAAACATCCCGTTGTCCGCCAAGTTACATCAACGACACCATCCCAAGATCCCTGGAGTGACGAAAATGTTCGGGCGGACCAATTAACAGACAGCGACATCAAACCTATTGTGGAATTTATGGAAAAATCCAGCGCTAAGCCCAGTTGGCAAGAAATATCATCTTACAGTCCGGCAACAAAACAGTACTGGGCTTTATGGGATTCGCTTCGCCTGAGGAATGGAGTCCTGTATCGTAAATGGGAGTCGGACGACGGCAAGATGCTCCGATGGCAGTTAGTACTCCCTCGCTCGAGGATTCCGAAGGTTCTAGAAGAGCTGCATAATGGCTTAACTGGAGGCCATTTTGGCGTGATGAAGACCCTGCAGAAAGTTCGCGAGCGCTTCTACTGGGTTAGGGCTCGAGGCGACGTCGAAAAGTGGTGTCAAGCTTGTGACGCCTGTGCCGCCCGTAAAGGCCCGAAGAAACGAAGCCGTGGAAGACTACTACATCGTTATAATGTAGGAGCGCCTTTTGAGAGGATTGCACTCGACATCCTGGGACCTCTTCCGCGAACTTCGGATGGCAACAAATACATCCTAGTTGTCATTGACTACTTCTCTAAATGGCCCGAAGCGTTTCCTATTCCCGATCAAGAAGCTACGACCGTAGCAGAGGTACTGGTGCAAGAATGGATTTCCAGATATGGAACCCCTCTGCAACTTCACTCCGACCAAGGAACGAACTTTACCTCTGCAGTCTTTAAAGGACTTTGTCAACTTCTCGGAATAGACAAAACACAGACTACGCCTTTACACCCGCAATCCGACGGCATGGTGGAGAGGTTCAATCGCACAATTTTGAACAACCTCTCGCTCCTGGTATCTAGGAATCAAGAGGAATGGGACAAGAAACTCCCCCTCTTCCTGTTGGTCTATAGGAGTGCCGTCCACGAGACTACCGGCTTCACACCTTCCCAGATGCTGTTCGGCAGAGATCTTCGTCTTCCCGCCGATCTAGTGTTCAGCCGCCCTCCAGATGCGCCTTCATCGCCAGAGGAGTACGTGGAAAACCTTCGGGCACGGTTTGAAGATGTACATCATTTTGCTCGGGAGCGGATCAATCTGAACACGGAAAAGATGAAGACTCGCTACGACACGAAGGCTACGGGACACGAGTTCAACGCAGGTGACAAAGTTTGGCTATGGAATCCTACTCGACGGAAAGGCCTGTCTCCCAAGCTGCAATCGCCGTGGGACGGTCCTTACACAGTCCTAAACCGGCTGAATGACGTCATCGTACGGATTCGTAAGTCACCAAACTCGAAGCCAAGAGTTGTACATTACGATCGGCTAGCCATCTACCGCGGTTGTAATTGCTCAGACTATGGTCACTATGGCGTAATTCCTCTTTTCTTTCATCTCTCATTCCTTTCCTGTCTTTCTCTTCTCTTCCTCTTTCTTCAACTCTCTTTCTCTCACTACTTACGCCATGTTTAGTGTACATATTTGTAATATTTTGGTTTCTATTAATGTGTATTTGTTTATTACATTTATTGCTTATTAGTGTAATTGTTCATTATGTCTATTATTTATTAATTAGAGTGCATTTGCTTACTGTGTTTATTGATTATTTGCTTAAATTATGTTGTTAAGATTTGGTTAAAGGTTGGACACTGTATATTTGTGTGACCTCCTAACCGGGGATTGTACTGCCCGGGACGTGCAGTTCTTGGGAAGGGGGCAATGTTACGAATTTTCGGGGCAACCCGCTGCTCTGGGGCTTAAAATGGTTTAAAATTCATATTCTACGCTTCAAGTAGATAAATTTTGCTTTTTGTTGCATCAAAATTGGCCAATTAGAACCGGAGATACGGAGGTTTCGCTTTCCCATATGTTTTTCTATGGGCTTCTAGAAATCTCGAGAAATATTAGTCCTAGAGCTTAGATCTCTTCACTTTTGAGGACTTATTTTTGGCGCCAAATTTGGCGATATTTCGCCAAAAGTCGCCAAGCTTGGCGACTTTTTGGTCATTTGGCGCGATTTTCCCAATGGGGCCTGGAAGTTGTTTTTCCTGCATTAAAAATGCATAATAACCTAACATTTCTCTTCTATGACGTAATCAATATTCACGCGTTATGTAGAACCCTCGAGAAATTGACTTTTCTGGAAACCTCTTGTACCTCCTGCGTCGGCTATTTATAGAAGCGTGTGTCGCCCCGACGATTCATTATTGATCAAGCTTTGGGAGAGTAAATACGCTTGCTTTGTGATAGAAGCTGTGTTTCGCGCTGTTTGTGAAGCTTTGAATTTAAGTGCTGTGTGTACATTTTTCATCGCTGAGTCTTGAGAGACTGTTAGTGTTATTTCTCGTATATTTTCACTGAATTTTTGCCAGTGAAAGTGTTCTATTTTGTGTGAGACATACAGCATTAATTGTGTACAGCTGATTGTTCTACGAAGTTCTTCTTCGAAGTTCTAGTACGATTGTTCTAGAAGTAATAAAGCTTGTGTTCCATCCTGACAAGTGACTTTTTTTACTTGAACTTTTTACATCAACTGGACTTTAGAACAACGAACCCCAGGAGTAGCAGAGTAATTCCGCAACAATATGTGTTCTACAGTTTTTGTTAATTTCTAAAAAGTTGTGATTATTTTATACACTGCTCAAAAACATTAAAGATGCACATTTTATTTCATTTTTTTAATTCATTTATTTTAATTAATTTATTTATTTATTGACAAGGGCGATTTTTTTTTCTCTCAGAAAATAGGGTAAATGAAGTAGTGAGTTTTAAAAACAAAATTTCTGTGACGTGCTTTTCAGAGTTTTGTTGTGTTAAGGGTTTCTGCATATGGGACTGGTGTCTTGGATTGAGGGCATTTTAAGGGGTTCTGACACGTATACACGTTACATATAAAAAAGACCCAAACTCCGAACCTCTAGATCAAAAGCCGCCTGATAGGCGAGAACCCTCGACCTTCAGACTTCGGAAATCCATCATGTTCAGTTTCTGAAGCACTCAGCGGTGGTTTGGGAACTCCTTTCATTGAATGTGCATTTTACTTCTTTGATAAATGCGCCTCCATTGTATTACTTTGTTTCAGTGCAAATTTTTATACTATTAAAGAGCCTATCAATCGTCGGAAGATTTTGTAAACATAAAAAGAGATTTCCAACTATTGCTGCATATTACAATGGAAGAGGTCATTAAACAAAAAGAAAAATAACATAGATTTCATGATTTTTTTAGCAATGTCAAATAAATCCTTAAATATGTTTTCACATGAATGCATTTTTTGTCTGGGGAATGTACAGTCGTAAGTGCACAGGGAATGTATAGTCGGAAGTGTGGAAGGAATTTACAGTCAGAAGAGTGCAGAGAATGTAACGTATGAGACTTTAAGGGAAAAAAATTGCTCTTTTGCACTATCAAAATGCTTCTATGCAACAGTGTTTAGAGTGATTGAAATATACATTTCTGTGATTTCTGTTTCTTAAAGTATTACTCAGGCAGAATTCCATCACATGTTATCTAAAATTTGTAATGCTTTACTGTTAAGTGTTATCTTCTTTTTTTCGATTTTTTTTTCCACATTGTTGTATCCCTGTTTTAGGCATGTTAAAAGTCTCCCAGTTTTCGCAAATATAGAATAATTGTTTTAAAGAATGGTAGATGCTTTCCTTAAAAGCATCTACCCAGCTAGAAAAGGTCTGCCTTTTTTTTTTTTTTTTCAGAATCATCAGATTGCGCACAATTTTTATATAAAAAGTGGATATTTTTGAATATTTTGAAAGTATGCACTTGTTGTGCAAATTATATGCAGTTTTCATGCATACTAAAACAAAAAATTACGCATTTTGAAAACATTTTCAGAAAAATTTAAAAATCTATCGAAAAATTTCAAAAATCCAACGCCTGTACCTTAAGTTGAGTGACCACCAATCATCTCACAAAATTTTATTTCATTTACTTCAGTCAGTTTTACGTGATGGGCGAATAAAAAGCATCACCGACAAACAAGAAGGTTTTTTTTCGATCGTACTGGGGTCTCAAATGCTTAAAACGGATAAAAAATTTAATATCAAGTAGTGTACAGGGAAAGTCTAATTTTATTTAGTATTTAGAGACATGAAAGCTCCCATTCCAAAATTGAAACAACAATCAATCGAAACTTTAGTCATTTCATACCGAGTCGAACCCATCTGTTGGTTAGAACACTCGCCTACCACGATCTACTTTTCGATACCAGTGGTGGAAGCTAAAAGGTGGCAGTTAAAAGTAACTTGAAGTTCTTACGTCTGATAACAGGTGGCAGCACTAAAATTTTAGGAAAGGTGGAGGAAGTCTCAGCAGGCAGCGTGACAGACGAAAAAGACAGGCTCCGGTAGTGGAATATCACGTGATCCAGAGCAGTTGAAGTTGGAATCTTTAATAGCGGGAGTTGGTCTGGAAATCTGTTATGAAATTCACAGTTATGCTTTTAATGTTTGTGTTCACAAAGTCGTCCCTCTGTTAATTGTTATGTTTTAGAAAAAGATGCTTTTTTATTGTGTTTTCTGCAATTTACGTTTGAATGCTGTGTTCATTTAAATCATTCATCTATTTCGAAAATGCCTCGGATGTGCAGCGGGTATGGATGTCGGTCAAATTACAAGGGCGAACGCGAAAGTGTCAACACATTCGGTTTACCAAAAGATCCAGAGTTTAAACAAAAACGGCTGAGAGCTATTCCTACCGAATTAACACGTTTGAAATATACCACAATATGCATTAAACAATTCCACGAAAATGAAATTATTTGTGTGGACAAGGTAATTATACAGAGGTGAGATGAAGGAGTACCCAAGATATGATTACGGCCAAAACTTTCCGAAAATGCTGTGCCTAGTATTTTTTCCGAATACACTCAAATATTTAACAAATACTAGCAATAGTTGCAGACGAGTATCAGATGTGGAAGTTGCTCATATTCAAGAACCAATCAAAAACATTCCGGAGGATCACACCACTAATCTAAAGAAAAATAAATCATCCTGTTTAGATGACATTTGCGTTGCCCTGGAGAAAATGGATAATTATCAGAAAAAATAAATATATATAAAGGATAATTCTAAAGTAACTATTTGTTTTGTAAGTTCTAATAATAATCCGTCATATGTTAATTATTTTATTGTTATTTTTAAAGATTTGGTTTATAACATGTTTATTAATAATGGTAAAGTGTCTAATGTTGGTAAAATTTTAAAATGGAATTTTATTGATTCTCCAAACTTCTTAGAAAAAGTATTTTTTCAAAAATGCAAATGAGAGCAAACTACTGAAATATTACCTGGGTTTAAATATGGGTCATAAATTTTGCTTGTCTAATAATTATCTGAATTTCAATCTTTCTAGATTTTTTATTAATGATTGATTAAAAATAGAAATTACTAGTGGTAGCATAATTTACATTGCATAGAAAATATGAACCAAATGTTTTTTTTAACAAACTAAAATTTTAATATTCTTTTTATTTGAAAGAATGGAATAACATTTAATTATCTCTGGAAAATGTGTTAAGGGGGTATTCTGGTTTAGAAGCCCTAATTTTTTAGGTGTTTTTTCAGACGCGATAAAGAAAAAACAAAAAATATTTTTATAAGTTTTTTATTGATATTTAAATAATACAAAACATTAATGATATAAGAAAAAAATCAAATTTCAAAAAACTGCAGGCCGGCGAAGTGGGGTCTGAGGAAAAAATGACTTGTCCTGGTGTGCAGGATATAAATCCTTCCAGGGACCTCAAATGGAAAACCATGAATAATCCTTAAAGAGGAAGGATGTAGTTATCGCACTACGAGAGGTTTTTGAAATAAAAAAATTCACAAAATGGCGGCAGTTTGAAAAATACGTTTTGTTTTTTCCCTGTTTTTTTTTTTTTTTTTTTTTGTCGTTCGGAATTTTTTTAAAATATTTTTAAAAAAAGTTAACTCTTGATAGTGCGATTATAATGTATAAAGAAGCTCTGTATAAAATTTCAAGTGAATCGGTTGAATAAAACTTAAGATATCATGCGCACATTTTCTTGAAAAGTTTTTTTGAGAAAAACACGTTTAATATATTTCAACGAAATAAAATAGAACGATCACTCAGTTCCCGAGCAGTCGATTTTGAGAAACATACATCGATACGAGTACAAAAGACCTTGACTCTGGCACTCTGGCGGCCAGAGTGCCAGAGTTTGTCGAGCGTCTATTGTTCACTCGCTCCGGCCCAGCTGCGAAACGGTTTTGTCGGCGCGTCACAAAATGAGCTGTAACTCCGAAAATAATTTAAATTTCGAAAAATCCTCTTATGAACATATTCTTAAAGGGTTACACTATGAAAATATGCAAAAAAAATCGATTTTTTCGAATTCCTAAACCAGAATACCCACTTAAAGTGTCTCCATGATCATAATATAAATAAGCATACAAAAAATATGCCTGTTTTGTATTTATGTGTTTTTAAAATTTGCTTGTAATTAATTTTGTAGTATCCTTCTAAAAGATAGTGTTAGCATGTATTATTTATTTAGTCATATAAAAGTTGGTTTATTTTATTTGTACTTAAAAATAATTTATGTACTTCATTAGAAATAGGTTCAGAGATTCTTATTGCGGAGTCATTATTGCTGGTATGCTCCTTAAATTTATTTATATTGAAAATTTGATTTAAGAAAAAAATGTTTTATCTGATAGTTATATTTTTTTATCAATTACCTATGGGTATTAGTACTTAAAGTGAAGAAAATGTAAGTAATTACTTTTTTTTTAGAATATGAAAATGTAATTTTTATTAATCTATTATGTGCTTTCCTTCCTTCTTTCTTTTTTTTTCTATCAAATATTTAAGTTATTTTGTATTTATCGCAAATTTCAGATAAAATATTTCTTCTAAAAGTGGGATAATCAACAAAATAAGTAATGTGGGGATATATTCAAGTAATTGAAAAAGAAATGTTCATTTGATTAGCGAGATTAGATAATACTGATTAGATAATAAAAATAAATTGTCTTAAAGCTTTACTTGTGTGCGGATGTATTTCTCTGAGTAAGCGCAAGATACAAAAGAGCAGATCCTCACTTTCTCAGAGGCACGTGACTTCAAAAATAGGCTTGATCACAGGAGCCTGTCTATTTCGTCAGGCTCGGCAGGCAGGAGATGACGTCGTTATGACGTCACAATCCACTTTTTCCCCATATGTATCTGAGCGTGACGATCACGCTGAAGCGTGATGGTCACGCGAATTAAAGAGATTTTTCTCCCTCCCCAAAGTGCCCAACGCGCCCAAAGAAGTTTTCACTTCAATAATTGATTTCAGTTCCTTGGTCCAAAGTTCTAACAGCACAGAATACTCCTTGTTAAAAATTAAAAAAAAAAAAAATGCAGTTTTGATGTTTATAGGCTTATCTTTCGATTTTGGAACAATCTAAAAGTATTTTCTTACGGGTAAACTGAATTTAAACGCCCTTTCTGGGTTGCATTAGAGTTTTTATATCAAGGAATAAAAATTCAAATCGATTTCTCTATTAAACTTTACTACCAGTCTTTTGGAGCTTTTAGAGGGAAAAAATGAGTATTACCCTGAATTTCCAACGAGTACTTAACGATAAGGATTAAAGCATCTCAGGTTCTATTTTTAAAATAGAAGATTACTTCTGTAAAGCTTAGAGATTAATCTCGTGTAATTTTGCTCCTGAAGGTAAAATACATTTTTATGAATGTTTCATAGAATTAAGTCATCTTTCATTTTTTATGTTTCTTTTTTCAGTTTACGATGAATCTTTTTTGAATAATTCAGTGACGTAGTAATCCATTTAAAGTATTTACAATATTTCCCTTAGATTAAAGTCATAAAATGAGTTTCCAAGAACGCTGATACACTTTTTGCCCTGCCTGATGAGTAATTAGTTTTTTGAAGAAAACATTCAGCCTTCAGGTTCCAAAAGATTAAAGTATTTTAATAATATCGCATAATACGATACACATATGGTAGACTAGTTGATTGGGTGCACTCTTTGATTCAATATAATTTATTAATAGAATTCATATCCATTAAAATTATTATTCTCTCATAATTAATTTTCTTCTATAACTTAATATATTATTGTTAACATTAACTTAATATATTATTATTAACATTAACTTAATATATTATTATTCACATTTTAACACTAACTTAATATATTATTATTAACATTATTAACACTAACTTAATATATTATTATAAACATTATTAATATTAAATTAATATAATAATGTTAACTAATATTCCAATGCCTCTTAAAAATAATTTAAGCAATTTCATAGTGATGCTAATTTATTTTAATGTTTTAAATATTTGTTTTTATAACACAACTAATATTGTGGTCGCGCACTTTCATAACTTAATAAATTTTCCTCGCAGAACATTCACTCCAGTTTGAGAAAGTAAAAATCTTAACATTTTTAAAAAGAGATTTATAGCATTACTATTCTCATAAAGAAAAAAAAATGAAA
>JAWZYV010002062.1:0-26722 GCA_038373885.1 Cheiracanthium punctorium
TCACATGCTATATTCGTGGTAGCACAAAATTGAGGGTCGCGGCTATTTATCCGAAGAATTTGACTATCCGTGGGTGAGAATTATTCGCCACTGATACTCTCCGATAACATCGTTAGGTTTGTCCCCAATCGGCACAGGTTTCAATTATTTGGCTGTTTATCGACTGAAATTACCCGAACCACTAACAGTCAAAGAATTTAAAAATCCTACTGGATAATTATTGATTTCATTGTCATCATGGCGAATTATTTTATCGTATCTATGATGTGTTCTCCTTTCACAATCTATTCCATTAAGTATATCAGTATTAATAAAAGCACAATCATAATTTTTAATTGCTAAAATAACTGACTTCAATATGTTATCCGAGAATATTGACGAGAGTTTTTACTGAAATATTTCTATACAGCTCATTAATAATATAATATTATTTTCACTAAACAGGCGAATAATTTCATTTTTTGCAAATTTTGTTGGAATACAGTAACACTACCTTATCGTTCTAATTTAATGTCGTTATTTCAAAACTGACACAACAATTGAACCATCCACTGAATTGGCGGAATACATTATGTTCCAATTTACTTCTCGTTTAATTTTTTACTCTGCACAAACATATTACGCATACTTTTTATCATTCGCAAAACCACATCCGTACGAACTTGAACTGTGCCAAATTTAACACTCCTCCGTGGACGCAATGTGCTGTGAAAGGGACACAAAGTTTTCCTTAGCGTATTTATATATAGATTAATCAATTTTTTTATGGGGGTTTAAAGTCTCGTCGAGGCATAAAGGGTTAAATATAGACATACAAGTTCAACTCTTTGAACAAGAAATGTCACGGTGAAGATATTTTCAAATGTGTTTTTTCTGAAAATGAAAAAAACAAAACTGTGACAAAATTTCATTAAATGCACATATTACAGACAAAAATTACATAAACGAAAATGAATTTTTCAATTATATATACTAGTTGTCTGACAGTGGTCCAAATTCGACCATAGAGCATTGAATCTTTTAATTTGAGCTCCAATAAAGTTCTTCTGTCAAAGAGTATGTCTCACGATTCCATATTCAGGGGAACCTACTAAAGTGACCACCTTGTCTAAGAGACCACCTGTCTATCTATAGTGACCACTTTTGTACAATATTTATCTTTTCAACCACTATACTTTTCTGTAAAGACGGTGTTTTTGTAAAAACTCTATCACATTTTGCTAAATGCAAAGGCAGCTCCAGCGAGTAGGCCATATGGGTCATCTCCCACTACCAACCTTCGATTTCATACGTTGCCATACGATTTCATACGTTCAGTTTGCGTTTTGAACAATTTAGGCTGATCTGAAAAGTCCTGTGGCCCCCTCCGAAAATTCAGCCTGGAGACGTCCTCGGCTAAAGTCCCATTATGTTCGGAGTTAAAAAATCTTAAACCATCGAATGATGGAACTCTACTTGCTGAGACGTACCTTTGATCGAAAAACTTGCTGCCTCAATAAATTTGCATTTTTTTCGAATGATTGTCCTTGAGATTTACTTACTGTTATTGCAAATGCAGGTATATTTGGAAATTGAGATTTTTGAAACGATATTGTAAAATAGTACCAGAATATTTTATAAGTGGAATTAAAATTCTTTAATTGCCTACGGTTCCAGTTCAAACTTCGAAATCAATATCATTACGATATATAAGCTTGATGCGCATTCTTGTTCCATTAACGAATGCTACTTTGTTTTTAAGTTTCTGATTAGTGCAACGATGCAATTAACTTTCAATACTAACTTATGGGGTAGCAAACTACGATATTTTTCGGTTAGCCGGGCGCAAATTCCGCCAACTGTTATTTATGGAAAACGTTTAAAGACTACTTCTGAAACACTTTCGTTCCCCAAATCAAAGTCGGAAATTTTAATCCGTAAACAAAATAACATTTATATGCAGAATTCAATATATACAAAAATATCAATACACTAAAAAGGAACTTTTGTGCTTATTGATTACATAATGTGGAACTGGGGAAAACGTCAATTAAATTAAATTAAAATAATTAAAATAAGGAATTAAATTAAAATAATATAATAATTAAATTAAAATAAGAAATTAAATTAAACCTCCAAAATACGGAAAGGGATAAACAACTATGTACTGGAAATCATTTTAGGTTTCTACGCATTTGGCACAGATCACAATTACTTGGCAATTTTTCATGTCGTACCGCAAACCGAAAAAAAAAATCCAAACACCTCATAGTCAAAGAATTCAAAAACTATACTGGATAGTTATTGATTTCATTTTCATCATAGCAAATTATTTATCGTAGCTATGTTGATGTATTCTCTATTCATCAGATATTCGATTAAGTCAGCATTAATAAAAGTTCAATCATAGTTTTTAGGTTCTATTGTAACTGACTTCAACATGTAATCTGAGAGTATGTGTTTGAAAATATTTTCATACTCTTCGTTAATAATATTATTTTCATTCCCTATTAATTGCTGAGGTATTTCTTCAATAATATTTGAATGAGAAAATTTGCTTTATCATACTGCGTGGCGGTATATTGTGAAGAAATTGCCGAATTGGCGTGTTTATGCGGAGTGTCTCTTGGATTGCAACCTGTCTTGTTCGGTTCCTTTTCTTACAGCTTTAAAACATGGAATTGACAACACTTCGCGCACTTATCGACCGTCTAAAAAAAGTCGCTAAGCACACGGCTAAAGCACATTCTATTCATTAGCGTTTTACCAAATTGGGGAATACTTTCACTTTTTTCAAATTTTTTTGTAATACCATAACCCTATAGTACTGCTGAAACTTAGTTTTTGTTATTTCAAAATTGATACAACAATGGAACCATCGGTCGACTTGGCGCGAAATGGTGCGTGCCAAATTACTTCGCTATTTTTTTACGGTGCATTATAATATTACATAAAAATTTTAACATTCGCACAACCACCTCCATTCGAACTTTAACTGTGAAAATTTCGCGCTCATCCGTTTGCGCAATGTTCTACAAAAGGTTTTTTTGGCTTGTGTGATTACGGCAACGTTACAAAAGGGCGATCTGGCGAGGATGGAGGTGCCTTGGTTGGTGAATTTGTAAGGGGGTCTAACGCGTATTCACGTTACATGTGGAGAAAACCTACCAAAACTCCATACCGTTAGATAGACAGCAGCGTGATGGGACCCGAACCCGGGATCTTCACACTTCGGCCGTCTACTATTTTCAGTGACATAACCACTGTGCCATGGTGAGGCTGCTGCAAAAGGGACACAGATGTTTTCCCTAACGTATTTATATATACATGGATATACAAAAGTAGTCTGAGATGATGTCTGTGGTATTTAATGGTATTCGAAAGAACTAATTTTTTTTTGTTCGTATTGTTTATTATTTGCAGATGTTCCCATATGTTTTGTTTAGTAGGTATGGAGATATATAAGCCCATCTACAGGGTAATTCCAAGACAAACTTTCAGAGGGTGCCCAAACGGTAGAAAAGACAGAATTCGTCACAAAAACACTTTATCATTAGCATTTTGATAACAAAATCTGGTCCGCTGGACCACCCCTCTGGGCACGACCTTGCCCACCTGTTTCGCATTGTAGTTGCTAATTTAATCCGTTTTATTTCAAATAGCATTGCCGCACGAGTTATGTAGAGGACAAAGAACAATTGTACCATACACCACGGGTCCGGGTGTATGGTACAATGGGTTTAGTTCCCGTCATGGGCTTGGGCGTCATTTCGACCGTCCCTTCATAGGAGGCAATGCTGGTCAACCTATTAGGTGTGACACTCTTAAAAATTTGGATCAACATTTCACCAAAACATGGTACTAGAAAAGTTGGCTGCATAAGATGGTGAAACAACATTTTAGGCTGAGGTTTAACAATACCTTGGTGAAGCACCAAATTTTGAAACAAGGTTCCACTATTTTATGGAGCCAACTTTTCCAGCACAATGTTTTGGGTAAATGTTGCACTAAATTTTAAAGATTGCACAATGAAGTGAGCAGTAATCTAAGACTTGGTAGTGGCCAACGCCTTTAAACGGCAAAAGCCTCCTTCAAGGAGTAGGGGAATTCAGACACCATTTGAATAATCTGGCAGTGAATCTTTGACTTACATGTTTCAATAAATTATTTTCTTAATATCAGTGTAGCATTTAAACTGATGTCTCAATATTTTATATAATGAAATTATTTAATTTCAGATCACTTCATCTGTTCAAACGAAAAGTTTGTTTGCAATAATAACAAGTGTATTAGGCAAAAGTGGGTTTGTGATGATGACAATGATTGTGGAGACAACAGTGATGAATTGGATTGTGGTAAGGCGTTTACTTGATTTCTTATGCCTTCCAATGTTCTGAATAGCTAATCGTAAAGTCACACTTTAAATTCTATTTACATAAGTGTTAATTAATTAATAAATTTTCAGCCAAAAATACGGAGAAAGTATTATTATTTTTCTAATATGAACATTTATAATCGTTTCACCTAAAAGCATTTTAATTACAGTTGCACTATCTTGTAAATTCAATTTTTAAATGCAATCTAGAAATGAAACTGAGCCAGCCGTAGATAAATTTATCTTAATTATTCTCATTTTTATATTGCCCTTTGATCCAATTTCTAGCAATCTAGTAAATGGAATATTAAATAAATTACTTTAAAATATTGCCATAAAAATACATATTAACTATTACTTACATCCATTAAAAGTCTGAAATATAAAATATATTTTATAAATTGGATTTTTGTTTATTGATCTCCAAAACGTTTGTTAAAACAAAAAATAAGTCTTCCATAAGTATCTCTAGACACAGAGTATTTTGTGAAATTCAAGAAAAGAAGTTAAGCGACAGAATTTCCAACATTTTTTACCGAAAAAAAAGTAAGCAAGATATGCAGTCATTGTAAATGGTTAAGTATTTTCTGAAAGTTTATTTTTATGCAGTTTCTTTTCATTATAAAATCTTAATTTAATTTTTCAGGCACTTGTTTGGGAGGCACATTTGCATGTGCAAACAAAAATTGCATCCCTGTTCAATGGCTTTGTGATAATAGTTATGACTGTTCTGATGGATCAGACGAAGAGGATTGCTATCGATATCGGGAATATGGTGTCTGCGGCAGAAAAATGTTTCAATGTCCTAACAAGAATGGGATAGGTTGTTTGCATGTCGTCTATCAATGTGATGGAAAATATGATTGTCCCGATGGCTCAGACGAGTTTAATTGTATGATGTGTTGTATAATTTCATAAAAATGTACTCACTTTCTGTTACTAATAATGAGAACAAACAAATTGTGGATTTATAAGCGGGCTTCGGGCCGAGCACACAAATCCGAAATACATGTTCCCAAACTCTGAATTATTGCAAAACACTATTTAATGCTAATTCTTTACCTCATACGGAAATAATTTAGTTATTATGATGAATTAATACTCAATATAAAAAAATAAATAAAATAAATATTTTTTATCGTGCAATCACATTTCTTTTAACTGAAAACAATTGATATCAACTCAAATTTTAAGAGAGAATTGCATTATTGACTGTCTTTTACTACAGGGTTCATGCTCATTTCATTTTATGAAATTTAAAACTTCGGGTTTTTATTCACTAAAAAAATAGAAAAAGTTAACAAAGGAAAATAATATTAAGAATATGCAGTGTCACATTATTTGTTTGTTGACGATCATACTGAAGCATTGTTTGAGTTTTTCTTTCAAGAGAAAAATCAAATACCTTTAACAGAAAAATTAAATATGTGTACAATTAAGAAATGTAAAATTATATTTAAAAAATAATTGTAGTAAGTGGCAAGTGAGCATTAATTAAATTAAGCTTGATTTTTTTAAGTATTCTTTAAATAAGGAGCACAATAACTTGAAACTTTATTTGGATTATGATTGCTAAACCTTCCAACTTACCAATCCTTTTAATACAATAAATCCTTAAAAGAATTCGACAGTCCATTCATTTTTGCAGGTTTTAAAACTAGGTTTTCTATCAATTAAATCCTAGTAAATATTTCTTTTTTAATATTTTGCATAAGTTACATTTCAGAATCTAGTATAAAAGCTAAGATTTTTTTGTGTGTATGAGCGTGTACCTGAATAAGAATTAAACTTTTGAAAAACATATTGCAAATACATACTGTTGCTTTAATGAGAAATGTCATGGTCGGATTATTTGTTAAAAATTGGAAAATCTTAAACAGCATATCTAAGCAGTACTTTTTATTAGAAAAATAAGCTTTTAACTAATTGTAGGCCCCAGCATGGGCAAATGGATAAGACACTGAACACGGTAGCTTGCTAAAGTGTGAAAGTGCCGCATTCGGTCCTACCGCGTGGCTATCGATCTAACAGTCTGGTTTTTACCAGATGTAACGTGTAAAAAGTTCTCCCTGTAGGTAGATGCCAAAACGCACTCATATATACATTAATACATACTTAACTAACTGTACCTTTGACAATCTTCCAGTTAATTTTAACGCTATTACACATGTGTATAATAAAATTCTGCTACTGTCTCTGGCCAAATTATATACTTCCTTCAAAAAAATTATGTTTTGTTTTTAAGGGCTTAGCTTAGTATTAAACCCATAATATAGCTTCAGTATTTATTATCTTTACTAGCTGCGTACCCGTTCTCCGCACGGTAGGGAACGAAACTTTTTCTTACATGTATAGTTCGAATTGATTCCAGTGATTTGGGATCTAAAAATAAGCAAAATGATTTGACTCTTGGCGTAAAGTTACTCATTAGTTATTTGTAAAGTTAGTATAAGTACTGACCTGAGACCATTGTTAATATTATGACGTAAAAAACTATGTCGGTGTCATTCGCAATTAGAAAAGAAAAGAGTGATGGTTCGCAGTGAAAATTCCTAATATTCAAAATGTCTCATTTCTGCATCATACTCTTTTTTAGATTTAAGTTATGCCATTAATACTTTAGATACTACATGATGTGGAGAACAGTTTTATTTTATAATTAAATAGTTGTGTACCCGCTCTTTGCATGGCAAGAAGAGAACATTTTCCCAAAATGTGATTATAACTACACGTGACCAAACAGAATCTCCAAGAAAAAAAAGTTCAGTTACAATCTTTTCTGTTGAAACTACCGCGGGATATATTAACATGACGTAGAATTACTTAGCTCTGATGTAAGATGGTTGTTGAAAAAGGAACAGAACACTTAGTTTCACGAAATATTTATTAATGCGGTATATTGTGCTTTGATCAATATTGCCCTAGCATATCTACTATTACTTATACTATCTTTTACTGATACCAATACAATATATTATCGTTTTTCAGTCTTTAATACTTAATTTAAATAAACGGCTTAGATATTTGCCACGAATGTAGTCTTTTATTCTTTGGTGACTTTTGCAATTTACGCACTAGTATAAACGATAATCATTTCACTTTATGGTTGCCACTAAAACAGCTCTCCATACATTTGTATGCTTAATTATTGTCAGATTGGCGTATTTAGCACCAGGGCCCTATTATCTCACGAAAAAATCGGGATTTTGGCCAGTGCCTCCGGCTAGAAATGGCCCCCAATTTCAAATGTTATTCTGAAATATTCTTTTTTATAAACATATTTTATGAAAAATAAAACAAATTTCATAGATGGAGTTGGAGGCCCTCAAATTCATCAATGGAGTCCCTGTTTGCATAATCAGGCCCTGTTTAACACCGCAATATATTTCCTGCTATTCGAAAACGTGAGCCGTTTAAAATCTCAATTGAAAATAATCCTGGAAAATTCACTTGTGAAAAAACAGCATTCAATTATTTTTCTGGCAACGTAAAGTAAAATATAGAATTATTTCACATGCGCGCCGTATGTTTTGTTTGTGAGTCCGTTATTCTGATTGAGTTTCGAAAGGGGTTTTAAACTCGTGACGTCAAAGTGGCGCACATTTCACATGTGAAAACTCGATTATTTTTAAATAATTTTTTTTTAACTGGCAATTTTAATCATTGTTACTGTCTCCAAGACAACCAAACCGCAAGATATCATACCGAAAGTTTTAAGCTGCTGCGATTGAAATTAAAATCCTTCTTTACTTAAAAATTCGTAAAAAACTCCTAATTTATATTTTCCTCTGGTTTTTCTTTTAAAAGAGGGCGAAATGTATGCTCCGTCATTTGACAAAATATAAAAAAGTTATGACGGATAGAATTCAAGATGCAGCAATTTAAAAAATATTTTACGAAAGTCAGCGTCAAATTTAATTTTATTTGAAAAATTCCCAAAAATCTGCAAATTATGTTACACAGTCCGAACAAACAATTTTTAAAAGAAAATTTTCTGCTCTATCCGATGATGTAAATTTCGTTTTACTGCGAGTGCAATTACCGACGTTATTACGTATTAAGCGAGAAAAATCACTAAAAATCGGACAAAAAATAAAACATTTTCTAATTCGAATTTAGAAAAAATCGCTCCGAGGCGTGTTAGGATCTGTCCTAGTGAAGCCGTATGCAAACTTCGGTGGGTCTGCGACCAACCGTCTCGGAGCAATGCAATCGAGAGACGCGCGCAAGAAGATTGGTGGTCACAAACTTACCTACCTACATAGCTACATACAATGTTTACTCTCGAATTTTATTATATATAAGATAAGATAAGATAAGATAGGTTTATTAGCTTAGGAGAGTGCAAATTCCATAATGGAAATACAATTTCAATAGTTAGTCAATCTTTCCATTTGAGCGATCACATTTCCATGCGCTGCTGCATGCTGGCAATGTATTTTTAATCTACTTCTTGAATTGCAAGCGTATGTGTCATGCTTTGATAATATTTTGCATCAAGTCCCTTTTCTTATTAGCAATTATTTTATATTAGGAAATTTTCATTTTTTAGGGACGCCCATGCATTTTTTGATAAGGTTAAGTCTGACAAGTTGACAAGATAGTCCAAAAGTATTTTTGTTTTGTTTTTTATAATCTTTTATCAATTTCTTTTTTTTTGGCTTCATGGCATGGTGCTGAATCCTGCATAAGACGCAATTGCCACCTGGAAATTATTCCTTCATTTGCAGAAGCAGTCGCGTTTCCAAACTTGCAGATATTGATCTTGAGGCATAGTACAGTCAAAGCAATGTACTCGACCAATTCCCTTTAAACAAATTACACCTCATATCATAACGGACAGGGGATGTTTCACATTTTAGCAACGCAGTTTTTATCGTAGTTTTCATAGGGCGAGGGACAAGCACTGAAAATCGTCCTGAAGTATCTGCAGGCAAGTCGTCGAAAAAACAAATCGGCCTCACCATGGCACAGTGGTTATATCACTGAAAATGGTAGACGGCCGAAGTGTGAAGGTCCCGGGTTCGGATCCCATCGCGCGGTCGTCGATCTAACGGTCTGGAGTTTTGGTATATTTTCTCCAGATGTAACGTAAATACGCGTTAGAACCCCTTAGAATGTCCTCCTACCAAGGCATCCCTCATCTTAGGCAGATACCCCTCGCGCAGGTTTGCCTTAATCACACACAATCACAAAAAAACAAATCAAAAATGTCAATGTCAAATTTTGTTCTATTAGAACTGAAAAAAATCATTTCATATGACAGTTTTAGCTTCTCCCGGTCTTCCACACTCCAATGTTTATGCAGTTTAGAAAGTGCTAGTCGATTAGCAAACATCGTCTCAGTCAATTTAGGCTATTTGAGAGGTCGGCAACAATTAAAATTCAGTCGTTTCAAATTTCTTTGTAACGTTCTGTCGTATAATTTTATGCCGGAATCGTCCAAAAAAGCTTTTGAAATTTTTTGTGGCTTTATACAATTCTCTATAAATGTAGGATTAATTTCCTTCGCACTTCCAGGAATTATGAGATGTTTTTTCCCACCTTTAATACTACGTTTTAGTGATAATGATTTGCCCTCATCTAGTACTTTATATTTCGGACTGTAGACAGCGAAACGCTTGCTAGTTCCGATATTTTCCTTTTAGACTAACTGGGATGTTTCAAAAGTATTCCTATCTCTGACTTTTTCTTAGCAGAAATGGCGACAGACTCTCCCATAGCTAAAATTTGTGATGTTTGAATATAGGATAGTAAAAATCCAAAAACAGACATAGAATAATAACAATAACGATAATAATCCTACTAAATATATAAATGTCAATGTTTGTATGTGTGCTCGTTACTCTTTCACGCTGAAACGGTTTGACAGATTTGGATAAAATTTGGAATGTGGTTTTGTTCGCCTTATCTTTCTTCCATGTGGCAGCATGCTTGTTTGTTTATCTTTTCCAGTTCCCTCTGTTTAGTGAGACGAAGTGAAGACCGAAACATTTTTTGGTCGAAACGATCGTACATTTTTCGTGTTATCAGTAACATTTTATGTGTGTTTTCACAAAGTTTTTGTTTATTTTATCGTTTAACACCAGTATTTTGAGTGTTTTTTCCGTAAAAATACAACATTTCTTAACAAGTAGATCTTCAGTATTTAATATACATTTGTAAGAAACACACTGCATCACGTGACTGATGCTCTATCATCGTTAAATGGTGCTAAAATAATGACTAAACGTCATTTTATCGTCTGATACGCCACACTTGGACAAAGAATACACCTGAATAAGTTTTATAAACTTTCATTCAGATCGAATTGTGCCATTTTCTTTGCAGCTTTTCCCATTTTATTTCTATTGTGTTACATCCAGAAAAAGGATGTTAGAAATATTAATTTAAATTTTGTTTAATCACACTCATGCATAATGATACACTTTCCAACTTAAGGGAAAGAAAAAATGGAAAACGCATGAATGATGATACGCTTTTAATAGTGCGTATAAATAATTAGTGCGTATTTAAAATTTGAGAGTGTTTCAGGTTTTCTTACTTTTTTTCCCCTTTCCGTTTTTTGAAATTCTGAAAGAAAGAACAAAAGAAGCTCTTCAGAATTAATATAGAACGAAAATTTGTACCTTTTTTGTAGGTTTTTATCATTAAATCATCTTATTTTTGTAACCAGGGGCATACAGACACGGTAAGCAAGGTAAACATCGCGTCGGGTCGCCGTCTTCGAAGGGGCGTCCTCTCGAACTCATAAACGAAGTAGATCATAAACGGGGCGACTTCTTTACGTTAGGAGAGTGCACCACTTAATCTAGGGCCGCCCTTTTTGTAGCCATATTGAGATTATAGCGCAATGGAACAAGGTGAGAAACAGAATTATTTTCAAAACAATATTTATTAAGATGGCGAACCAATTAGTTGCCGGAGGCGGCTAGTAATAAATATTTCATTTCTTTTATTAATAAGTTAGAAATAAACAAACAATGAAAATCACCTCTAAATAAAACGGTTTTGCTTCAAGAAAAATATAATAATTTATAGTCTTACGTGACTTCGTGTCGCTTTCACCAAACGTGAAAAATTATCTCCGTATAGCATGTTGCCATTTCCAAATTATTCATTTGTTTATTCATTAACGACATTTTTAAAAAATGGATGAAAACAACAAGATTTTTTGAAAATTTTGAATATAATGAATTTACTTGATTAAAATCATTTGAGTATAATAATTTGGCCACCCACTGCGAATTGTCTAATGATCAAAATTATAACTAGGATTTCTATAAGAAAATTCAATAGCACACTGAATATCCTTCGGACAATTTAATTTAGATACTTGAATAAAGGAAATTTCTCTATTAGTACAATAAAAATCTTAGTTTCTCAAATCAAAATTTATGCCAAAAATTTATCCCAAATTTATTACTATTCTGTAATTATAACATTCTATATATAGTAAATAAGAATCTCATTGGTTTTATGGGTTTTATTTCCAACAAACTTTTTTAAAAATTAATTTATTATAATGTTTGATTTTAATATGATATGGTTCAGACACTTCAAACTTGTTTAGTAATATATCATTAGTTATTGTCCATATATATATATATATATATATATATTTGTCTAGTTATGTATTTGTCTAAGCTGCATTAAGACAAGAAATTTTAATAAAAGTTTGAATGTAATTTTTGCTAAAACATGTAATATTCAAAATCTGTTATTATTCAGTTTTTTCAGTTTCGTTGCCTAGGAGATGTGTTTGTTTACAGTATGCGTATGTTGTTATTTCATTCGAGAAGTTTTACGTACATACCAAATATAACATCTAACAGGATTTAAAAAGTATGGCTATCATTGACTGAATGACCGTTGATGGCACCGACAAAAATTTAGAGATTTCAACATAAACTTGCATTTTTTTAAAAGTGTTTAGCAAGTTCAAATTTCGTTAATAACGTTTTAAATCAACTTCAATCTCAACACTAAAATATGCATTTTTGAATTTACTAAAATAAAAAATACAAGAAAATGATTACCTTCGAAATAATAATATTTGCAGCTCCAAGAAATGTAAAATACTTTTCATAACTACATACTTTTAAATAACAACGGACAACATTTGAAAACATAAACATCGTGCAGCAATGCTGGCTGATGCAAAATAGAAAGTACTAAATATCTGAATCGCTTTGGAAAACAATATCTGCTAAGAAAGGACCAGTATAGTTGTCATATAAAGGTTAGAAGACTAAAATGCAGTCTTAAGTGAGACTATCTTTCAACTCTCCACCAGGAATTCCAATTCAAGCCCCTGAGTGTTATCAAAATCTGATAACACACTTACATGAGTTTTTTTTTTTAAATTCAGTTGTACTATCATTATTGAGAGATGGCTAATAAGAAAATAGTAAAGAAAGTAATTCATAACAGAATGAATTATTTTCTTTGTTTCTTTAGCTTTAATCTGACCTTTATCATTTATTATGTGTATGCAGGCAAAAGGACTTGTTTGGAAACCGAGTTTGAATGTGCAAGTGGAGGATGCATCTCTGCAAAATGGCGTTGCGATAATTCTGTTGAGTGTTCTGATGGGTCAGATGAAGAACATTGCCTTTCACCAGTAATTCCTATTTGCAACAACAAAGACTTTGCATGTGCTAGCAATACAACATGTATTCCTATCACCTGGCAATGTGATGAGGATCCTGACTGTCCTGATGGATCAGACGAGTTTAATTGTATGATATTTTGCATATGTTTTCATAAAATGCATTCAGTTCCTGATATTAATACGAATTCAATTTAAAAAATGGATGAGAGTTTTTATGTAACATTTGAAATTTCATATAATTATTGACCTTTGGATTAATAATATTTATTACTGTATCATTTTAAAAACTATTTAATCTTACTAGAAGTAATTTAACTTACCGTATTGGCCCGAATATAGCGCAGCCCGAATTTAACGCAACCCCGAAATTTTTCGTCAAGGTAATTAGAAAAATCTTACATTCAGGCGAATTTAGTCAGGACGAATTTAGATAAAATCCTATTGATAAGTTTTGACGTATGTCCTGTGAAATATGCAGAAAATGTTTTTTGTATGGATATTTAAACAGTCATTGTGACAATCCACAAAGTAAATGCAGCTATTTAAACTGTGTTTTAAAGATTCGTATTAGTATTATTATCATCCCAGTCCATGCCTCCCTTTTTTTTCCCTCGGGTAAATTTTGGTGGTTTTTATCTATTTTTTTTCATAATTGTACTCTTCCTGTTATATATTACTATTAAATAAGTATTTTTTAAATAAATAGGAAGTTTAGATTTCTCATATTTCATGATACTACCCCAAACATTTCATTTTAAATAACGCATTTGTAACCGTGAGTATTCTGAGAAAACATAAATTTTAATAATTTCATTCTTCTACCAAAAAGACGTAAATCTTATATTCTATTTCCCTAATTTATTTTTTTAAACAACAACCTTTATTTTTACAAAATACTTAAATCATACATTTCATTTAATTTTTAATTAATTATTACCATTACCTTTGTAGAAATTTTCCGGAATATATAAATTTTTTACGACTGCTGTGGAAAATTTATTAATCATTAGAGCTATCAGCACAAGTTACTAAATATTTTAAAGATAGCTTGACACTAACTAGCTGGCTTAGTGTGTGAATATAAATTTTTACTCTGTCTAAATGCTCAAGACACGCTAAATACGCTGAAAAAGGACATTTCGAACAGAAAAATAAATTAAACCACTAATTGAAAAATAAAAATGACAATTCTTTCATAGCATTACTATGCTAAAGGTCTGCCAGATGATGCGACAGCACCATCTGTCGAACGAATGGCGTTAGGTCCATTTTCGGAGAAGGAATCCCATTGCCGGTGGTAGTGCTTCTGAATCAAAGTCCATGACATAAGATGAGAAACTTGTTTAGTGTGAGAAAACCTTTGCGGCCAGCCAAACCCCGCGCCAAGCTAAGAAATTTTTACGAGACATGTGGACGATAAAGTGTTAATTACTTACATTTCTTATTACTTTTATTTAAAAGATGAAAGATTTGTTTTAAAGAACTTGCACACTTCTTTTAATTGTTTTCATAAAATGCATATTAGTTTGGATATTAGTTTTAATTTTGTATCATAAATGCTCTAATAGTTAGATGTTTTCTCTTGAAAGCATCCACCATTATAAGTAATGTTGCCCTTGGGTTACTCTAGATTTTGTCAAGAATCTGCAGCATACAAATAAATTTAGTATACCCCTCTCGGAAAAGTACTCGAGCTTAAGTCAAATTTCTTATGTCAGTTTGATATTTAAGATATAGTTCTCTGTAAAATTGAATAATGTCATACGCAACCCTAACTTCTCGTGGTTTTTTTTTCTTTTTTTTTTTACAGTTTTGTGTTTTTTCCAAAGCTAATTAAATAATTAAATATTCACAAAACTTAGGAGCGTGCATATTCAATAATGGAAATACAATTTCAATAGTTAGGGAATCTTTCCTTTTCAGCGGTCTTCTACACGCTGCTGCATGCTGGCAATGTATTTTTAATCTACTTCTTGAATTGCAAGCGTATGTGTCATGCTTTGATAATATTTTGCATCAAGTCCCTTTTCTTATTAGCAATTATTTTATATTAGGAAATTTTCATTTTTTAGGGACGCCCATACATTTTTTGATAAGGTTGAGTCTGACAAGTTGACAAGATAGTCCTAAAGTATTTTTGTTTTGTTTTTTATAATCTTTTATCAATTTCATTTTTTTTTGGCTTCATGGCATGGTGCTGAATCCTGCATAAGACGCAATTGCCACCTGGAAATTATTCCTTCATTTGCAGAAGCAGTCGCGTTTCCAAAACTTGCAGATATTGATCTTGACGCATAGTACAGTCAAAGCAATGTACTCGACCAATTCCCTTTAAACAAATTACACCTCATATCATAACGGACAGGGGATGTTTCACATTTCAGCAACGCAGTTTTTATCGTAGTTTTCATGGGGCGAGGGACAAGCACTGAAAATCGTCCTGAAGTATCTGAAGGCAAGTCGTCGAAAAAACAAATCGGCCTCACCATGGCACAGTGGTTATATCACTGAAAATGGTAGACGGCCGAAGTGTGAAGGTCCCGGGTTCGGGTCCCATCGCGCGGTCGTAGATCTAACGGTCTGGAGTTTTGGTAGATTTTCTCCAGATGTAACGTAAATACGCGTTAGAACAACTTAAAAAGTCCTCCTACCAAGGCATCCCTCATCTTAGGCAGATACCCCTCGCGCAGGTTTGCCTTAATCACACACAATCACAAAAAACAAATCAAAAATGTCAATGTCAAATTTTGTTCTATTAGAACTGAAAATAATCATTTCATATGACAACTGGTCGCCGGAGGCGGCTAATACTAAATATTTCATTTCTTTTATTAATAAGTTAGAAATAAACAAAAAATGAAACTCACCTCTAAAAAAAACGGTTTTGTTAAAGAAAAATATAATAATACTTGCGGCTACCCGCGACTTCGTCCGCGTCGGCTTTTGAATTAGGAAACGTCCCTAGAGAAACGAAGCATGTGTGAATAACAAATATGTTTGCGACTAAAGAAACTGCATTCAAATATTATTTGCTTTTTACTTATTTTAAATGAAGTATAATGCACGGTAGTATACTTCATTTAAAATAAGAAAGTATGCAGATTTACTAAATTTAGATTTTTTCAGACATTTGTCGAATAGAGACAGTTAAGACAGTGTTTGAGAACTGTTTTGAGTGTTCTTGTAAAAGAAATATTTATGCTATATGCATGAATTTTAGCCTATGTTAATCAGGAATAGTGCAGCTTTCTATTAGCGAAAAAGTTTTAGAATCGGTTCTGTAGTTAAAGAGATGCCCATAGAGCGTAATGTATTAGAATTATTTTGAGTGTTCCTGTGAAGGAACTATTTGCGCTACATGCATGAATTTTAGCCTATAATACTCAAGAATAGTGTAGCTTACTATCAATGAAAAAAGTTTTGGAATCGGTTCAGTACTTCCTGAGATACGCATAGAGCGTAATGTAATTCTTATGAGTATCCCTGTAAAAGGACTATTTGTGATATATGCATAAAAGGTAGCCTATAACACTCAGGGTCCCCCCAGTGTCTAAGAGGTTCTACTCTCAAAACTGGAAGGCGGGAGGTTCCAGGTTCAAACTCCGGTCACGCCTGTTGACCTAGCCGCTCGCAGTTTTCCGTGTTTTTTTCCAAAACTTCGCGAAAATACGGGCTAGGATCCCTTAGAAAATTCCACACAGAGGAATTCCCCATATAGGCCTACGACCCTATAGGCCTAGGACCATATAGGCCTAGGACTTTCAATCAGTGAAAAAAGTTTTAAAATCGGTTTAGTAGCTGCAAAATTTCCATAGAGCGCAATGCATTAGCATTATTTTGAGTGTCTTTGTAAAAGAATTATTTATTCTATATGCTTGAAAGGTTGCCTGTATGTTAATCCAGGGCATAAGCTATCTTCATTACAAGTTTTTCCAACCATTTTTGTGTGATTCAGTCAAAAACATCCAAACACATAAACGTACACATTTATATTATTGGTAGGATTTGGAAATTTACGAACTTTAAGAAACACATTTGGACTTTTCTTGGTACTTACGTATTATCCCGGCGGTCATTCCCGCCAAACTGTTTTTTCGTCAAATGAGTTGCCTCAGGTGTGCAATACCGAAGTCATGGGCTTATATGCTCAAATTTTCAAAGCTCTGAGTCCTGTAGATTTGTCTGGAGACTATTCATTTTTATTATCATAGATAGATAGATAGATTGGGCATAAAACTGGCATATTTTCCGTATTATTTAATGTTTTTCAGATGCACGTGCTTCTTTATTGAAGTAATAGCATTCTTGTTAGCTCAAAACATGAATCACTTGATACGGGTGAAAATCACCAATCATGGCAACGTAAAAACGGTTTTTAACTAATAATTAAAGAAGTAATTAAAAATCTAAAATTCTAAGTAGCCTATAACCTTCTCCAGGGTCCCATCTATATCTAAAACCAAAATTCATCATAATTTATTTAGCGGTTTAGGCGTGAAAGCGTCATAAACAAACAAAGAAACAAACAAACTCACTTTCGCATTTATAATATTACTAGCTGAAGTACCCGTTCTTCGCACGGGAATGAATGGACTTCTTGATATTACGATTTGTGGTGATTACTATTCATTGTAATAAACAGATATAGCAAAGTGGATATCGCGTTATATTGTGTCTAATAATCATGTATACTGAATTGCAAGGCAATCGTTTGTACGGTGCAGAAGGCCATGCGGCGTAGCGCAATCTAGTGGCGAGTTTTAGCAAAACGGATACGGCGAAAATATTTTTCGCATTCAGATATCGATGTATACGAATTTTCATGACTATCGGCTGGACAGTCCTGAAGTTTATGTGTTGACGCGACATCTAGTGGCAAGTTATAGGAAAATGGATAGCGCCAAACTCTTCCCCGTGTTCAAATATCTATGTATACCTATTTTCAAAGCGATTATTTGCACAGTCAAGAAGTGATACACTGCAGGGCCCATCTAGTGTCGTTCAATACAAGCTACATGATTTGCTACACGCAGGCTCAGATTTGTTTTAATAATTAATTAGGATACAGTCTTACGTGACTTCGTCTCCCTCTCACCAAACGTGAAAGAATTATCTCCTTATACATTGTTGCCATTTCCAAATTATTCATTTGTTTACCCATTAGCAAAATTTTAAAAAAATGCATTAAAACAGCAAGATTTTTTAAAAGTTTTAATATTATATAAAAGTTTGAATAATATAAATTTACTTGATAAAAATCATTTGAGTATAATAATTTGGCCACCCACTGCAATTTCCATAATAATCAAAATCGTATAACTAGGATTTGTATAAGAAAATTCAATAGCATACTGAATATTCCTAGGACAATTTAATTTTGAGGCTTGAATAAAGGAAATTTCTCCATCAGTACAATAACAATCTTAGTTTCTCAAATCAAAATTTATGCCAAATTTATTACTATTCTTTAATATAAAACATAATATCTATAGTAAATATGAATCTCATTGGTTTTATAGGTTTTATTTCCATCAAATATATTTTTTTAAATTTTGAAAATTAATTTATTATAATGTTTGATTTTATTAATATGATATGGTACAGAAACTTGTTTAGTAATATATCATTAGATACCTTTAGATAAAAAAATATTTTTCAAGACATTAAGACAAGAAATTTTAATAAAAGTTTGAATGTATTTTTTGCTAAAACACGTAATATTCAAAATCTGATATGTGTTTGTTTACAATATGCGTATGTTGTTAGTTTAATAGAGAAGTTTTAAGTACATACTCAATATAAAATCAACAGGATTTAAAAAGAAAGAATGGCCATCATTGAAGTGCACTGACTAAAATTTGGAAATTTCAACTTAAACTTGCATTTTTCAAAAGTATTTAGCAAGTTCAAATTTCGCTAATAACGGGTTAAATCAACTTCAATCTCAAAACTAAAATATCCATTTTTGAGTTTACTAAAATGAAAAATACAAGAAAATGATTATCTTTGAAAAATTATGTACCTTCGTTGCAGTTTCTAACGCATGCATGAATTTCCTCCTCGAAAATATAATATTTGCAGCTTCAACAGACGTTAAATACTTTTCATAACAACATACTTTTCCATAGCAACGGACGTCATTTGAAAACATAAATATCGTACAGCAATAGTATCTTCTCAACAACTGAATGAATCTGCTCCGTGCTCAGATTATTCAGTTTGAAACTAAATGCACTTAGTTTTGTATACGAACGCTCTAGTTTTTAAACTGAATGCACTCAGTTTCCTTTACGAACACCTTAGATAGAAACTCGTTGAACGAGTGTAATTCGTTTGGCGTTTACGAATGCGGCCTCGTATGTGGCTGATGCAAAATAGAAAGTTGTAAATATCTCAATCGCTTTGTAAAACAATATTTAGTAAGAAACGACCAGTATAGTTATCATATAAATGTTAGAAGACTAAAATGCAGTCTTAAGTGAGACTATCTTTCAACTCTCCACCAGGAATTCCTATTCAAGCCCCTGAAAGTAATGCAAATCTGATGACACACGTACATAAGTTATTTTAAAAATTCAGTTTTACTATCATTATTGAGAGAACTGTTATGAATTATTTTCTTTTTATCTTTAGCTTTAGTCTGACATTTATCTTTATTATGTGTATCCAGGCAATGGGACTTGTTTGGAAACAGAATTTCAGTGTAGAAATGGAGGATGCATCTCTGCAAATTGGCTTTGTGATGATTCTTATGAATGTTCTGATGGGTCAGATGAAGAAAATTGCCTTATTTGTAGCTACGAAGAATTTCCATGTGCTAGCAATACAACATGCATTCCTATCAGCTCTTATTGTGATGGGAATCTGGATTGTCCTGATGGATTAGACGAGTTTAATTGTATGATATGTTTTCATAAAATGCATTCAGTTCCTTGTAATAATGAGAGTTCAATTTAATAAATGGATGAACGTTTTTATGTAACATTTGAAATTTCATATAATTATTGACCTTTGGATTAATAATATTTATTACTGTATCTTTTAAAAATCTATTTCATCTTACTAGAAGTAATTTAACTTACCGTATTGGCCCGAATATAGCGCGGCTCGAATTTCACGCGACCCCGAAATTTTTCATCAAGGTAATAAAAAAAATCTTATATTCAGGTGAATTTAGTGCAAGTCAGGTTTTTTACGGTCAATGATGAGTCAAAAAACACCGTGTTATATTCCAGCCAATACGGTATGTAGATGTATTTTAACACTATGCCGTCCGGCGACAGCGCAGTGGTGTAGTAACGTGGTACTAGTATTGTCCATTTATTTGACCACTAGACCAGTTTCTGATGTTTTTCTAACAGAATTTCAAGACCAAAAACAGAAGGCACATAAGTCCACAAGCAAGGCAAACGCAATGCTGTGAAAATGGACCAAGTTGAATTCACAAATGAGTGATATATAAGTCTGATACTGCCGTCTGGCGGCAATAGTGCAACCAATTCCACTGAATTAATAATAAAATTTTTTCGTAAATATTTTTTGAAGTAATTATTTTATTTTATTTTTTTATGTTTCAAAACAAAACAATTTATTATAACACCTTAAAAAGTAATAAAAAAATAATAATTTTTAAAGCTCTGTACTCAAGAGATAAAATCCTATTGATACGTTTTGACGTATGTGCTGTGAAATATGCAGAAAATGCTTTTATGTCTGCATATTTAAACAGTTATTGTGACATTCCACAATGTTAATGCAGCTATTTAAACTGCGTTTTAAAGATTTGTATATGTATTTTTATTGTGTGTCATCTCAGTCCATGCCTTTTTCTTTTTTCCGTCGGGTATATTTTGCTCGATTTTTTATTTATTTTTTCATAATTGTACTCTTCCTGTTATATATTACTATTAAATAAGTACTTTTTAAATTAATAGGATTAGAAATAAATAGGATAGGAAAATGTTTAGATTTCTCATGTTTCACGATAATTGCCCAAAAAATTAGATTTTATTAACTCATTTGTAACTATGAGTATTCAGAGAATACATAAATTTTAATAATTTCATTGTTCTACCAAAAAGAGTTAAACCTTGTATTGTATTTCCCTAATTTATTTTTTTTAAACAACAACCTTTATTTTTACAAAATACTTAAATCATACATTTCATTTAATTTTTAATTAATTATTATCATTACCTTTGTAGAAATTTTCCGGAAAATATAAATTTTTTACGACTGCTGTAGAAAATTTATTAATCATTAGAGGTATCAGCACAAGTTACTGAATACTTTAAAGATAGCTTGACACTAACTAGCTGGCTTAGTGTGTGAATATAAATTTTTATTCTGTCTAAATGCTCAAGACACGCTAAATACGCTGAAAAAGGACATTTCGAACAGAAAAATAAATTAAACCACTAATTGAAAAATAAGAATGACAATTCTTTCATAGCAATACTATGCTAAAGGTCTGCCAGATGATGCGACAGCACCATCTGTCGACCGAATGGCGTTAGGTCCATTTTCGGAGAAGGAATCCCATTGCCGGTGGTAGTCCTTCTGAATCAAAGTCCATGACATAAGATGAGAAACTAGTCTAGTGCGAGAAAACCTTTGCGGCCAGCCATACCCGGCGCCAAGCTAAGAAATTTTTACGAGACATGTGGAAGGCAAAGTGTTAATTACTTATATTTCTTATTACTTTTAGTTAAAAGACGAAAGATTTGTTTTGAAGAACTTGCACACTTCTTTTAATTGTAAACAATGGATTTTAGTTTTAATTTTGTATCATAAATACTCTAATAGTTAGATATTTTCTCTTGAAAGCATCCATCATTATAAGTAATATTACCCTTGAGCTATTGTAGATATAGTCATGAATATGTAGCATACAAATAAATTTAGTATACCCTCTCGGAAAAGTACTCGAGTTTAAGTCAAATTTCTTATGTCAATTTGATATTTAAAATATGGTTCTCCGTAAAAGTGAATAATGCCATACGCAACCATTACTTCTTCTATTTTTTTTACAATTCTGTAATTTTAAAGCTATTTAGTTATTCATAAAACTAAAATAAAAAAAATTGTCTAATACTTGAATTTTAAAGATATTTTGAGTGAATGTAAGTGCATGGATTTACGATGCGGAAAGAGGGGAAAATGTAGACTTACATAAATATCAATAATCATTCATAAAATATGTACACCCTCCAAAAAAAGTATTCGAGCAAGAGAGAAATTTCCTATTTTAGATTTGCGAATAATAATAGAGTTTTTGAAAAACGCACACCTTGATAGAAATATGGAAAGTCATATTTATACATAGCCTAATTCATATTTTATGATAAATAATTTTTAATATACGAAACCAACGTAGGAAATTTCTCTCTTGTTCGAATACTTTTTTTGGAGGGTGTAGGTATGGACAGTTTTTCCGAAAGATTATACAGCTATATTTTTTAGATAATTTGATGTCAAGATAAATCGAAATATTTCTATGTATAAACTATCAGCGTGGCCAGGCGTTGCGTTCCAGTGGAAGGGAAATGCCCATTGCCCTTAAATATAGATTGTAACAGGAAATGTGAATGTGAATCGTCCCGCTCCAATGATAAATAAAAGGACATGGGACTTCCCGCTGCAACGAAAAATATGAACACCGAACCTGATAGCGTACAGAGGTTAACGGGAATTGGACGTGGCTAGGCTGTAATGTGAATCCTCCGGCTGCAATGATAAAAAAGAACACGGGGCTTCCCGCTGCAACAAATAAATGAACACGGCACCTGATAGCGTACAGAGGTTACCGTGAATTAGACGTGGCTAGGTTCCTCCCCTTCTATTTGTCTGTGTTCCAAAAGTCATTTATCACTACTGCCTACGTAAATACTAAAAGCAAATAGAGTCCAGTCGTCGGTATAAGATTGTGAAGGGAAAGAATGTGAATCCCTCCACTGCAATGATATAAAAATGGCATGAGACTTCCCGCTGCAACGAAGAAAAATGAACACAGCCTCTGATAGCATACAGAGGTTACTGGGAATTGAACGTGGCTATGCTTGGATGTGACTTCTCCAGCTGCAATTATAAAAAAAAGGACATGGAACTTCCCGCTGCAACGAAAAAAGGAACATGGGACTTGCCAACGTACAGGGTTACCAGGAATTGGACGTGGCTAGGCTTCTCTACTTCTACTTGTCTGAGTTCTGATATACACTTATTTATCACTATAGTCTGTGTGTTTAGAATTGGCGCTTCTAGGTCGCAAGATTTTTCCATTTTTTTCTGTTTCCCCTCTTTGGTGCCATGGTTCCGTCAAATCTATTTTTCAGCACATGATTTCGTTATCACAAGGAGAACGCACGCGATAAATGGGAGAAAGCTCTCGGGACTCCTTAACTGATGTATAGAAAAAAAAGTAGGACCGCTCTCTCCCACGCGCGACGAGGGGAAAAAACAGTTTGCCTGAATTTCGCGTAGTGGCGGTTCGAAGGTTGGGCGGGGGGGGAGGGGCAGGGTTTAGGACACTCGCCGTCTAATCCTATCTCTATCTTTTACACTCCACCTCTGATCACCCTCTCTCACTTTCAACCCATCTGAAGCCAGAAGAAAATTCCAGCTTAGCTTTCTCTTGTGCTATTTAATCAGTAGCGAACTTAAGAGCGTTTGCAAACGTCCCACCGTCGCTAACAACTTCGGGTAATCTGCCAAACTCCTTAAAGTCGCCATCCTTAGAACAATAAGTTTTAGTTTCTACTTTATTCCTCCTGGTATGAGCTTCTTGGCACCGGAGAGATTGCCTTTGTAACGCTCCAGCCAATGAACTTTCAGCTATAGCATTGCATTACTCTGGCTACCTTCTCTGGCCGGGGAGAGAGTCCGGAGAGATTTTTAACCTGTGATAATTTCAGAAAAAAAATCATATAAATAATCTAATTAACATTTCTGCGAGGTTCAAAATTTAAAAAGGGCGAAATCAATGTTTTATCAACGGTAAGAAGATAGAAAATTTTTGCCAGTTACATTTTCCGATGCGACAGTTTAAAAATGAAAAACAGTATGTTTTGTTGAAAACTGGAATTTCTTTAAGAAATTTCCAAAAATCTGCAAATTTAAGTACGATGTTGTAACAAAGTTTATTTGAAAAAGAAAACTCGGTAGTTTCCGATGATATAAAAAATATGTGTCCGGACGAAAATTTAGCTCACGATAACTCAAAGTGCGAAAAAAATGGCGAAAAACTTTACAAAACATAAAATAACTTAAAAACTATTAATACGATTAATTTCATTTTTACGGCATTAGCTTTCTCTTGTCCTATTTAGTCAGTGTGCCAAATTTGGTTCAGATCCGTCGTACGGTCTGAACGCCTATAGCAAACAAATAAACAGACAAACAAGATTTCCTCTTATATATATATATAAGAGAAAATAGTAGCTTCTAATCTTCCAGGAAAAACCATACAAGTTGACAGCTATGTACGTAAAAGAATAAAAGAATTCACAGATGCTATTACATGTATAAACTCTAAGTGAGCTAACTAAAAACATGCGATACTCATATTATTTCCAATGTAGACTCAAAGATATCGAAATCAGTTATTCTAATAGTATGTGTTAGGTATGGTAGCTTTATCTTAAATTATCTCTCTCTCTCTCTCTCTCCCATTGTAAAAACACAGTCTTAAAAGGATAATTATAGTTTTAAATAGTTTGTAATAACAAATTATAAATTTTTGATTTTTGAATAGTTATACTAGATTGATTATTAAACTCAACTGTTGTAGCAAGGTACTGTTAAATATGGATTTATGTATACAACTTCTAAAATTAGCATATTTAATAATGTCAAGTTATATTCATTTCGTTTATCGTAAATATCGCTAAGTAGCATATTATTTTTCAAAAAAATATTAAGGTTAGAGAAATCAGCATTGGAACCCTTTAAATTAGGAGTAGTACCTGTGTATATTTATTAGATTATATATTTTCTAAATCATGAATTAAATAATTACAGACCTCTTAATAATAATAATATAACAATACTAGCTGACCCGGCAAACGTTGTTTTGCCATATAAATTATTCCTAGGATTATTTTAGTAGAAAGAAATGACTAACTTATTGTAAGTTTGTGAGGATGTGGTATATGAGTGGAAGAGGCATGGAGCGCTGTGAACGATGCTGGAATATAAAAACAACACAATACCAATACACAATCTTTACCTCCCCATGCCCTATCTAATCATCCTTACCAACAAAAACTTTCTGCTTTTTACACTTATGTGTTTCGTGCTATCAAAATTTGCTCTGATTCTTCATCTCTTAATAATGAAATTAGTTACTTAAAATCCTTTGCTCTTTCTCGTGGTTTTAGCGCTTCTATTATTGATAAAGCTGTTTCTAAATTTAATAAGCCTAATACTTCTACTAATACTATTAATTTTCACAACGAATTAATTGTACTACCTTTCTTTTCACCTTTATGCTACAAAATTTCTAAACTTCTCAAAAATTTCGGTTTCAAAGTCATTTTTAAACCTGTTAATAAACTTTAATTTTCTTCCCTTAAAGATCCTATTCCTACTGAGAACCGTTGGGGTGTTTATTATATTCCTTGTGGATCTTGTGATTTGGGCTATATTGGTCAGACCAGAAGAGCTCTCAAATTTAGGCTCAAAGAGCATGAGAGATATGTTTCTAAGCACGAACATTCCAAATCTTCTATTGCCTCACATTGTTGGAATTCCAATCATCGTTTTCAGTTTTCTAAGGCTAAGATTTTGTGCACTCCTCAGTCTTTGTCTCATCTGGATTTTTTGGAAGGTTTTACCATTACCCAGCACTTAGAACGTCTTGTGAACGATGGTTCTTCCGTTCCTTTCGTTCATTCTGGTTGGTTCGCTATTGTAAGGTTCATTTCACTTTCTTCGTCTCCTCCTCCCTTCCCCCTTTTTTCTTTTTCTTTCGTTCCCTTTCCCCCTCTATTCTTTTTTTGTTTGCCCCCTCCTTTTTATGTGTGTGTACGTATGTTACTGTCTTTCCTTTACGTTTAAAGAAATTATATATATATATATATATATATATATATATATATATATATATTGTGCTGTCCTGTTCGTGGTTTTTAATTTAAAAAAAATGTGTTCTATTTGTTTTTTGTTATTTTGTTTGTTCTGCTTTCTCTTTTTTTTGTGTGTGTGTTTGTATTCGTGTGCTCCTTTTTATTATTATTTTTTTTTTTGTTTTTATTATTTATTCCTTTTTTATTTCTGTATTTTTTGTGCTTCTTTCCTTTCCTTTTTATCCCATAATTTATTTATTTTTTCTCCCCTCTCCGTGGTTTTGTTCGACTTTTCTTGTGGCAACATCTTGCTTGTTTATCTCTTTTCAGTTCCCTGTGTTCATTGTGACGAAGGGCTTGGACTGATGAAGGCCAAAACAATTTTTGGCCGAAACGTGCGTATCTTCTTACCTATAACATCTTATGTGTGTTTTTCACAAAGTTTTTTATTTATTTTACCAAATATTTATATTTTTAATTCATTGTAATTTATTCTTTAAATTTATATCTATCGCTAATTACAATAATTTTACTAAAAAATAATATCAATCCCTTAACGCAATAGAGTATACAATATTTTTTGTTATCCCATCTTTAGATGACACAAACAAACTGGATGCCCACTGTATGGTTTGCCCACTCGAGAGCATGCCACGTATAACTGTCCGTGTGAAAACATGGTGTGCTCAAATC
>JAWZYV010002063.1:0-15955 GCA_038373885.1 Cheiracanthium punctorium
CACGATTATGTTTAACAGCATTGGCATCTGCTGGAAAATGGAAGAACACGAGAACAGCTGGATAGATTGCCCAATGCTGAAAAAAGGGCAGCCGTTGCCATCGCTCGACTTAACTACCAGAGGAATGGCGGACGATCGAAACGTTCATCGCGTGCCACAGATCTAGAGCCCCTTTTTTGACGATAGCTGGCTGTGCCGCACAGCCAGCTGTCGTCAAAAAAGGGGCTCTCGATCTGTGGCACGCGATGAACGTTTCGATCGTCCGCCATCTTGCTGATCGTTAAGTCGAGCGATGGCAACGGCTGCCCTTTTTTCAGCATTGGACAATCCATCCAGCTGTTCTCGCGTCCTTCCATTTTTCAGCCGATGTCACTGCTGTTTAAAATAATCGTGACCATTTTTTGACGGGAAATGACGTGCTAAAATGTAAAGGATTCTCGGGGAGCTCTGTCACCCGCCACTATTTTTATAGAAATCCAACCTATTCTTCGCGACTGGCAACAGTCAAAACGTCAGAGTTGGGTGTTCCCAGAACGGGAACACTGCGCGTTAAGGGTTAACTGGACCGCTGTGGGACTATGTACGCTCATGGGAGCGGGTGGACGTAAAATCCTTCGTGCCTCCGATGGCCTCCATGTTCAAACGATACCTCTGCGGTGGTGGCTGGTCCCTCATCTGGAATGGGTTCAAAATTAGAGACCAACAGGCAGAAGTCCAACACCCTCGAGGGCAATGGCAGCTATTTCCATGGATGCACAATCGTCTATCCATGGACACAAGAACGACAGCAGCAAAAAACGACAAGAGCTGTAGGGACGGATCAGTGTTGCAAGGATGACACTACAAAATGTATGGAACGAGCCAACCTGGATGTGTGTCGTGTGAACTAGGTGGCGAACATAGAACTAGGGATGGACGCGAGACGAAAAATAGATGTCTCGCGTCTCGCAAAACAGCCGAAAAGCTTTGTCTCGTCTCGCAAAAATCCCTATATCATAATGTTAAAAATGTTTGTCTCGTCTCGCAAAAAATCTGTAAATGTCTGTCTCGTCTCGCAAAATGCTGTCTCGCGTCCATCCCTACATAGAACATCTGTAGAGTGTGCCGAAAGCTTTCTGAGTTTGCGGTTATTTTAATACATCCGTCATACTTTTTCTAAATAATACTTTTGAGCACATAACATTTTTAATGACTATGTCATTTTATCTCTCACCCCATTTATTGAATATTGTCCCAAAAGTGTGTCCCAAAAAAGCGACATGAAAATGCGACATAATTTTATATATATTTAAATACTATTAGTTCACAGAAGCTTTAATCTACTGTTACATTATTTCGTAAGCTGTAGAATAGGCATCACATATATTTTTCTATCAATAGGTTAAAATCCTAATACTATTAGTTCACAACAGCTTTAATCTATTGTGACACTATTTCGTAAGCTGTAGAATAGGCATCCGATGTGTTTTTTACATATATTTAAATACTATTAGTTCACAACAGCTTTAATCTACTGTTACATTATTTCGTAAGCTGTAGAATAGGCATCACATATATTTTTCTATCAATAGGTTAAAATCCTAATACTATTAGTTCACAACAGCTTTAATCTATTGTGACACTATTTCGTAAGCTGTAGAATAGGCATCCCATGTGTTTTTTACATATATTTAAATACTATTAGTTCACAACAGCTTTAATCTACTGTTACATTATTTCGTAAGCTGTAGAATAGGCACCCCATGTATTTTTTTATTTTATTTAAATACTATTAGTTCACAACAGCTTTAATCTATTGTTACACTATTTCGTAAGCTGTAGAATAGGCATCCCATGTATTTTTCTATAAATAGTTACAACCCTAAAAATTTCAACATGGGGTTACCAGGCGAAATACGCGAAAGATGAGCGGTAAAATGACATAGTCCGTTCATATCGTTTTGATATGGCAATCCTGAAACTAAAAAGTTAGGGAGGGGGGTGTTCAGGGGGGTCTCCACCTGGAGAGGCTCGAACAGCCGAGTTTTTTTACAACCGAATCAATCTTTCGTAGTAATCTCACAATTTATTTAATATAAATCTTTATTGATTCGTTTGTGCGAATTTTGCATACGGAGTCACAGAAAAATAAAACACTGAGTTTGAGTTTATGAAAAATAACAATGGTTCATTTATCAAAGTCATTCACGCAATGTGCAGACAATACTTGCCTGGCTGAAGTTGTGGTGAAAGGCGAATTCGTTTTGGGCCGATACATAGACCCGAAACAAAAAACGGGCGTTTAGCATTCCCCCGTCCGTGTCTCGATCTACTCTTCCAGTCGCGATATCGTCCTCCGTGGCAGGTTCATAGCCTAAAATATGTGCCAGGTCCTTTTTTTCTATGGCCAGGACATACCCTGGTTGAACCTGTGGGAAAGAAATTGAAGTATTGCAATCACAATTACAACTTTGTATTATACAGCGTGCTTGGGCAATGCGCGAATCCATTTTAAAAAGCAGAAGAGGGAACGACTCAAACTGTTATTGCAACATAAAGTCAGTCGATAATGTCTTCATGCACCAGATAGTAATCACAGTAAAAAGACTGAAATGTTATATTCGTCCCTTTTTTACTTCCTTGTACGTAGTATAAGGAAGTAATGTGATCCCGAAAAATTTTGGGGGCCAAATTTCGACATAAAAACCGATTTTGACTACCTCTAAATTGAATTTTAAAAATTTTTTCGATGCATCTCATCTTAGGCTAGCATGCACGATCATATTAACGCGTCTGCAACTCATTTTGACCAGTGGCGAGTCTACTGTGGCCAGTTTTTCCATGCCGTCTGTACGTACGTACGTACGTGTGTACGTACGTACGTACGTACGTATGTATGTAACTCGCATATCTCAAAAACTATTGGTCGTAGAATGTTGAGATTTGATATTTAGGATTGTTCTATGATCTAGTTGTGCACCTCCCCTTTTGGTGGCAATCGAATGGATAGTTTATGTACAGGACCGCCCAAAAGATTCGAAATACATTACGCTCTATGGGCCGAAATTCATTAAACTCGCCTAACTCAAAAGCTATTAGGCGTAGAATGTCGAAACTTCATATTTTGGATAGTTGTAACATCTAGTTGTGCACCTCCCCTTTTGGTGGCAATCGAATGGATAGTTTATGTACAGGACCGCCCAAAAGATTCGAAATACATTACGCTCTATGGGCCGAAATTCATTAAACTCGCCTAACTCAAAAGCTATTAGGCGTAGAATGTCGAAACTTCATATTTTGGATAGCTGTAACATCTAGTTGTGCACCTCCCCTTTTGGTTCCATTCGACTGGATAGTTTATCTACAGGACTGCCCAAAACATTCGAAATACATTACACTCAATGGGCCGAAATTCATTAAACTGGCATATCTCAAAAACTGTTAGGCGTTGAATGTTGAAACTTTATATTTAAGATTGTTGTAACATCTAGTTGTGCACCTCCCCTTTCGGTTCCATTCGACTGAATAGTTTATCTACAGGACCGCCCAAATATTCGAAATACATTACGCTCTATGGGCCGAAATTCATCAAAGCGTTTTTTAGAGGTATTGGGCTATTTCAAACGACTCAGAAGTGATATATGCTGTAAAGAGTTAGAAAATGAATTTCTCTATTAAAAAAAGTGTCTTTATCATTTATAGTTCTGCTACAGGAACACTCAAAAGATTTCCAATACATTACGGTCAATAGCAATTTTAGGGGCATTCATCCATTTCAAGCACAATACCGTCCTACCACATAAGTTAGGTAATGGTCCGACCAAGGTCACGTGCCTCCCTCAAGAACTATGCCAAAAGTCGCCAAGCTTGGCGACTTTTGGTGTACGTGTGTGCATATTTAACTCTCATTATGAAATTTCATATATAAGAATGTTGTAACATCTAGTTGTGCATCTCGATTTTTGGTTCCAATCTACTGGAGAGTTTATTTACAGGACCACCGAAAAGAATTTCAGTACCTTAATGTCTATGGACATCTTCATTATAACACAACTGTAGACAGTCATTGTTTGGTACATGCCCAAAATCTCGCCGTCTGTCCTCGACCATGGCGAGTTTTGGCGAAATATCGCCAAATTTGGCGATAGTCAGTCATTTCGTCCATGCCCAAAGTATCGCCATTTGTCATCGTTCTTGGCGAGTTTTGGCGAAATATCGCCAAATTTGGCGATAATCTGTCATTGTTTGGTTTATGCTTAAAATCTCGCCAAATGTCGTCGACATTGACGAGTTTCGCCGAAATATCGCCAAATTTGGCGCCAAAAATTATTTCCTATTTTGTATAACTCTAAAACTTTAACCCGTAGATTTTTTTAACTTTGTATTTAGAACTATTGTAATATCTAACTGTTTTAATATCTTTTTTGACAGCAATCGACTGAGAATTTATTTACATGGTGAGCCAAATGACTTTGAATACATTGAGGTGTATAGATGCATTCAATTCATTGAAGGTCTGTGCTCACTGACTACTTTGGCTATCCCCAAAATCTCGCTGACTATCTCAAGTTTGTCGGCTTTTGGTGAAATATCGCCAAATAAAGTGTCAGAAGGAAATCTTTCAAATTGAACTCAGCTTGGCGATATCGAAATATTTGGCTAGAAATTGCTAAACCTTACTATTATTGATATTTTATCTCTTTCAAACAAATAAATTTAGAGGAAGTGCGTCGAAAATATTTTTGATCTAATGGACGTGCAAGGAAGTCATGTGTTGGACACATCAGATTTTTTTTAGCTGGACAGCTGGTATAGCTGCAGTCTCTCTCACCAGAAATGTTTTGCTGCAGTTCTTGAAAACTATGAGGGCTGTTGCGATACACTTTTGGGGGTTCCCCAGAAAAAGAAATAGTACGTAAACAGATCAGGTGACCTGGATGGCCAACTAGGACCGAGACTACACTGACCTCTGTTAACATTCACGTCCAATCGTCATCATTCCTCAGGGCCACTACTGAGAAATAATTCCGATACTAAAATTTAAAAATAAAGGCCAAAAATGGATTGTTAAGGGTCAGTGTACTACATACGGGACTGAAATAAAAAAGCGATTTTCTAGTAAAATATTTGGTTATTATTTTTTTGCCAAATGCTAATCACTAACATCATCACACATATTAATTTTCTACGCAAAAAAATAAGACGGCCTTGCAAGGTTAACATTTAACCTGAGCTAGCAGCAAAACAGCCGATAAACGCCTTGACCTAAAATGCGGGTCCAAGCCATCTCGATAATGGCCACTAGGGTGCAGAAGCATATGCCCGGATAGACAGTCAGTGTGATGCGGGGTCTCCAGTGTTTAGTTTTCCCAAGTAAGTATGGTCCCTATTTTATTGATCTGCTGAAACCCCCTGAAACACTGGATAAACTTTTCGCAAAGTAGGGCTCGAAACCAGAGGTAGGGCTCAATCAACACAATATTATTCCCAGGGCAAATGCACATTTTTGGGCCTTTGCACCTTCGAGAAATTGCACATTACGCTTTTTTTGTTTGTTTGCTTGCGTTACATGTATTTCGGATTTATGTGCTTGACCTGAATCACGCTTGTAAATCCACGCCAGAAGGACAACACAAGGCGGGGTGCCCTCCATGGTGGTCTTTCTAAGACCCCCCACGGGTTCCCCAGAGGACCCGAACCCGGGACCTTCGCATTTCGGCCGACTACCATTTTCAGGGACATATTACGCTTTGTTTTGGACACATACTTGATCTATATATGAAGTTTATGCTTGATATTTACATCAATTTTAAATACTAAATGTGTAAATAGACTGCAGTAAAGAATATTACAGGATTTTTGTATGCATGGATAACATTTATTTTCACAAATATTAAATATCCATATACACCCTACGTAAATAAAATTATTTAAAACATAAATAAAAAGAATACAAAAATTAATTTAGTGTCTTAAAAGTGATGAGATATTTCTTATGGTAAAACTTATTAAGAAAGGTTCAGACACTGGTTCACGGATTTCGGCCAAATGCTGGTATGATTACGGCTCTTAGGGGAGTAAAATGCCCGAGAATTAGCCGCCAATTCAATGTAATTGCCATTTTCTTGAGTATCTCCAAGAACATGGCAATTACATTTTTATATACAGTTTTTAAACATTTTTTTAGTCAATAAGAAAAAATGAAAAGTAGAAAAATTTTTGGGACCTTGAAATTGATGGGCCAAGGGCAAATGCCCTGGCTGCCTTGCCTATAAACAGGCTCTGGGCAGAGAAGTGGGCGTACCATTACTCCTCTGAACTGGGATTCATGTTTTACATTTAAGTTATGTTAACTAAAACATGAGAATTATTGAGGAAAACTAAACAAAATATTTTCTAAAAGTTAATTTTCACAGCAATGGAGGGAGGGTTGGAAATTCCATAATTTGGTAGAATGTTTTAAGATAGTCGATTACTTCAGGCACACACTTTTTTTTCTTTAACCCTTTGAGGTGCAACCCTTTCCCAATGCTGAAAAAAGGGCAGCCGTTACCATCACTCGACTTAACGACCAGCAAGAGGGCGGACGATCGAAACGTTCATCGCGAGCCACAGATCTAGAGACCCTTTTCTGACGCAGCTGGCTGTGCGGCACAGCCAGCTGCTTCATAAAAGGGTCTCTAGATCTGTGGCTCGCGATGAACGTTTCGATCGTCCGCCCTCTTGCTGGTCGTTAAGTCGAGCGACGGCAACGGCTGCCCATTTTTTCAGCATGGAGCAATCTATCCAGCTGTTCTCGCATTCTTCCATTTTTCAGCAGATAACAGTGCTGTTCAAAACAATCGTGACAACTTTTTTTACGGGAAATGAGGTGCTAAAAAGTAAAAGATTCTCGTGGAGCTGTGTCACCCGCAACTATTTTTATAGAAATCCAATCTATTCTTCGTGACTGGCAACAGTCAAAACGTCAGAGCTGGGTGTTCCCAGAGCGAGGAAACACTGCGCGTTAAAGGGTTAATTGTAAAAAGTGCTTACATCTATATATTCCTCTTCTGCGAAAACTTGGTATCCGTAACCGGTGGTCTTAGGAGAAACAGTGAGTGATTGCTTCTCTTGGTAGCTCCCCTTATACAGGGTGTCGTACCCGGGTTCGTCGTCATCTATTTTGGAGCAACTAGTGGTGGGCGAGTATAAGATCTGCTCGTCTTCTGTACAGGAAATGACGTCTTCTTCCGGACAAGAAGTCTGGCATGCATAGCAGTATTCTTCGCCATTTTCGCACTCGGGTTCAAGTATCTGTCACATAGAAAGGTAAATAAGAAAATAAATATGTGTAAAACACACACTATTCATTTAACCCTCTCGTCACCGAATTATGAAAAATCAGAGAAAAAAAATCTGTCTAGCATTGAATGCATCTGAAATACTATTAGAAATCGCGCAAAAATATTTTTTTTTCTAATGTCGATTCATATTAGATTTTTGTAATATTAATTTCTGCATTTTCGAAGCATTTCGTTACGCTAAAATTAATTTAAAAGGATGCACCTATTAGGTAAAGGTTGAGGAATAAGAAAAAAGCTATACTAACCTTAAAAAGAAAAAAAAACGGTAAAAAAGCAGCGTTCCTATTTACTTAATTTTTCTCCTGAAAGAATGAAGCGAAAAGTGTAAAAAAGGATCTAAATGGACTCGTACTTCAATCTAGACACGATTGAAGCATCTAGTGAAGAGCCTCACATGCTTTCTACATGAATGAATGATATTGATATCACTGAAAGAAAAATATACCAAATTCAATTGTTTTCTCTCTAAATATCGCTATTTGAAATAGGAGCCTCCTATGAGGTTCAGGGTGACGAGAGGGTTCAGGGCGTAGATTTTGTTTGATTTTTCATTATTTGACATTCATTCACTGAGTAAATCCAGGTTCATAGGATATGCATGCATGCTCCAAGTCCCGCAGTGACCTAGGGCGAGATTCAAGTAAAACGCGCTCGATCAAGTTCGAATCGAACGTTTTTCAGTCCCCAGTTCCCAGTTTAGTCCCCAAAATGCTTCCAATGAACAAGCCTATATCGCTGTCACGTGATCAAAACACGTTTTTTTTGTTTCAGTTGAATAAGAAACATTGATATATTTCGAACTTTCCCCTGTTCGACGCGGAAAACGTTCGAATTGTGTTTCACTTGAATCTCGCCCCTAGTCACCGAGCTTCGCTCCCGTAAGAAGATGGAAAGGGAAGGAGCACCGGCTAGGCCGGCGCTTGAGAGGGTGAACTCCTCTCTCGGTTTTACTGCTGTGGGACCGTGCACGCACATGAAAGCTGGTGCACGTAAAACCTGTCGTGGCCCCAATGCCCTCCCTGTTCAAAAAGAAACCTCTAGTAGTGCCGATTTCAGGTGCTAGGTCTCTCATCCGGAATTTGTTCAAAATTAGGAAACCCCGAGCTAAGTCAGTCTTCCTCCCACTGGGTTTCATTTAAATGGAAACCGCTTACTTTCGCGCTTCACCGTGTTATATGGAAGATCTGGCACTGTGATGCGGTTAATCACATATTTATAATTAATTTTCTTTACCTATCTTTAATGTTAATATTAACAATCATCAACTTAAATTCTTATGTGATACAGGCTCATCCATTTCATTAATTACTAAAGGCATATTTAATTTAATTAAACAAGATATTACTTATAAACATTGGGCTTCTTCTATTACTATTGCTTCTGTAAATTCAAAAATTAATTTTTCCTCGTGCATAAAATTGGCATTCAAAATTGGAACCAAACATTTTTCACAAGCTTTGTATGTAGCAGACATACCAGTTAATGATAATTTTCAGGGAATATTAGGGCACAATTTCTTTCATGAAAATCATATTGTAATTGATACTACCGACTGTTCTTTACTCTTGAAAGATAATTTTGAGAAGATTCTCAAAATTCACTCGAAAATTATCTTTCAAGGCAAACTTTCGAGGCAAACACTCGCCTTTCTTGTAATGTCAATGACTCCAACGCTGAAAAGCAATTTGAACCTGAATTGAATAAAAATAATACTGTTTATAATAATGAAGTATATTTAGTTAGAAAAGTTATTTTACAACCCTTTGAGCAAGCTTATATTGAAGTGTTTTTTAAAATGTAACCTATGCAAAATTATTAAAACCCCTTCGGAGCAAAGAAAACTAAATGAATTCTCAGACTAAAGGCACCATCAAACTGTATTGCAAATTCTAAAACCAAAGTAATTTAAGAAACAGTAAAACAGCATTATAGATAGATGGGAGATTTTAAAAAAGCAAAGAGTATTAAATTTAGAATAGATAAAGGGAAAACAGTAGTAATTATGAATGTGTGAATTAACTGTAAGAAAATTAAATATTATGAATATGTGAAAATTATACATATGTGATTAACTGCATCACAGGCACCTATCCGCGTTTGCCAGAGGGCATTAGTAGCAAAAACAACATGTATGTGCTCTTAAAGATAAATCATTCCAAAGCTATAACACTGTTGAACAATGACTTACCTGTACAAACACTACTGCATAGCTAATAATTTAAGAAAATTGAATAACGTCTTTATTTTAATCGATTACTGCTCACTGAGACTAAGGTTTTGCCGTCATTTGCGGCACCGACATTAAGATAGCCTAAACGTACCACAGCATAATAGATGTGTCACAATTATGAAATTGCTTTTACTTTACGACACATTCAAAGATAACAAATATGCATCGAACCTTTAAAGTCAAACTTCCGAGAAGAATAGCGTAGTACTCAAATCCAATGATTTTGCCAGCTGTCAGTTGTCCCAAGCCCAGATACACGACATCAGGAGGTATGTAGCTTGTTTTTGCCTTCCAGTATCTTGGAATAGGTGGACCGTAAGGCATCAACAGAGCATCTGCGTTTTAAGTAGAAGACATACTACTATTACACTGAGACAAACATCACTATTGTTTCAAGAAATTCCATACAGCATTCTGAATGGAGTTTCATTTTAATTCTTTACAGTTAAAAGTGGGAAAGAAAAGTAATTTTATGTATAAGTGAGAAATTTTTTTAAACAAGAAAGATAAGTCATGCAAAATGCATTTATTATAAAACACTTTCCAACACAATATTTTTGCGCCTGATTTGGCGTTGCATCGTCCTTAACCCTTTAACGCGCAGTGTTCTCGCTCTGGGAACACCAAACTCTGACGTTTTGACTGTTGCCACTCACGAAGAATAGATTGGATTTCTATAAAAATAGTTGCGGGTGACATAGCTCCACGAGAATCCTTTACTTTTTAACACGTCATTTCCCGTAAAAAGATTATTTTTAACAGCACTGACATCTCTGAAAAATGCGAGAACAGCTGGATACATTGCCCAATGCTGAACAAAGGGCAGCCGTTGCCATCGCTCGACTTGACGATCGAAACGTTCATCGCGTGCCACAGATCTGGAGACTCTTTTTTGTCGCACAGCTGTCGTCGAAAAAGGGTCTCTAGATCTGTGGCACGCGATGAACGTTTCGATCGTTTGCCATCTTGCTGGTAGTTAAGTCGAGCGATGTCAACGGTTGCCCTTTATTCAGCACTGGGAAAAGTTTGCGCCTTAAAGGGTTAAATCCGGCAAGATTTTGAAGATAATCTTAAATAAGCTGTACATCAACTAGCAGCGATATGCTATGAGACCCTGTAAAAGAATTTTAAAAGTATATATACTTATATTTAAATACTTGTGGTATTCTACTTAAAATTATTAATATCTCTAAACTGTCATAGATCGTAATGTATTGGAAATGTTTTGAATGCTGCTGTCAAAGAACTACAAATGTTACAAACACTATTCACGATGGAAAGCATCACTTTATGATCCTTAATAACATATATCAAGTTTGTTTTGTTTGAAATAACCAAAAATCTCTACAGTACGCTTTAAAGAAGGATTGACCACAGAGCTTAACGTATTAGAATTCATTTGACTATTCCTGTAAAAGAACTATAAAAGCTACATGTACCATGTTACTTAGGGTACGTGGTTCAGTACATAGAAAGAAGACAAATAAATTTTGTAGTAATCGCATGCGGCAGTTAGAGCACGGATGGACGACGGACAGACAGACAGAAATCATCAACACCTCTCTCAGTTTTGTCGGAAAATATTAAAAATATAAATAATCTTAGGCAACATAACCGAATCGCATGGACACGAAGTTCGAAGAATTCTTTTTTTAAGGTTTAACAGTCTAAAATTAATGCTCCACGTGCTAAAAAAAATCAATCTTTGCAATTAACTGATTTATATGGAACAAAATTTGCAATTTTGTTGTATGTAGTTTAATTAATCAGAGTGAACGATAAATATTCAAACTTCCCAGTGAAATCGCTCTACCTTAATGTTATCATATTAGGAAGTTTTGGATTTCCTGCCAAATTTTTTAAATATCGCCAACCTGGGCTCATTTTAGAAAACTTTTTTTTCACGCTTCGCATTATTTTTTGACAAAAAATCGCCAAGCTCGGCTACTTATGGCGCAGTTTTTGAGGGAGGCACACGACCATCTTCGGATCTTTAGCTAATTTTACTGTAAGATCGTATGGTGCTTTACTGTAAGATCGTATGGTGCGTATGACTGTTTCTAAGCTACCATTGACTGTGACGTATTGAAATTAAATGCACACACAAATGCACACATTGGGATTGTTTAAAGCAATAGAGCTTTCACGGTTACGGATGCAGTGACAACATTTCCACATTTTCTAATGGCAACACCCACCTTTTTCCTGCGAAAGTCAATCAAAGCATTGAAAAACCATAAATGGCGTTGGAACAATACACTCATGGCGAAAATTGGCGGTGAGAAAAATATGCAAAATATAGCATCGTACCGAACTATCGCCCAAGAGGAGAGAGGCAAACTGTTTTTATTCGAATTAAAAGTTTTCGAGTGCCCTTCTTTTATTTTAACATTTCTACTGTCTATTTCAGTGAATTTATGCCAATTCTGCCAATGCACTTTCTCTCTGTGTTGTTGACTTTGGTACTTTACGATGCTTTTCTTAGTAAATGTTTTATACCACCAATTTTCATCACACGTGCGTCGTTCCAACTCCATTTATTGTTTTTCAATGCGTTGATGAACTTTCGCAGAAAAAAAGTGGGCAGTGCCATTGGAAATTTTCGAAATTTTTTCACTGTAACCGTAACCGTGAGAGCTCTATTGTTTAAAACAATTAGGGATGGACTCGAGACGACTTTTTGCGAGACGAGACAGAGATTTACAGCTTTTTACAGCTTACGAGACAAGCATTTTTAACATTGTGATATAGGGATTTTTGCGAGACGAGACAAAGCTTTTCGGCTGTTTTGCGAGACGCGAGACACCAATTTTTCGTCTCGCGTCCATCCCTAAAAACAATCCCATTCTCGAATGCATACCTCTGAATAACTATATCTGAGTGAAATCTCCTCTCGATTGGTGGAACAGAATGGCGACTAGAGGTCCATATGTCGAGAAAGTTCTGTTCTGACTACCGCGTATATGTATTGTGTTAACCCATTTATGCCTAGCGTCCCTTTTTTGGGACGGCATTTTCGCTATGAGTCGAAAACGTTATTTATTTTTCCTAGCCTTTATTCATGAGTATTGAGCCTCAACTCTACAAAATATTTTAACATGACCCAGTAGGATGTTGATATTTCAATTTTTATGTATAATTATTTTAAAAGAAACCATCCCTTGTTCAAGAAGTTGACATCAGAAATTTATCTATTATTTCTGTTATCAGTAAAAATCGAAGAAAGTCACAAAAATATCCAGGATATAATAATAAAGATATAGATATAATAAAGAAGTAAAGACCAATAATAATAAAGAACCCTACTAGCAATTTTGCTCGGGCTACCACTGGCCACGCAGCCAGCCGATGACGGGCCGAGCAAAATTGCTAGTAGGGAAACCAGTTATACATCTTGTAACATTCACAATGGGTTATGGTGTACAACATCTCTTTATCCCTTTCAACGTATAAGCGGCAGCGCGAATTTACTTCAAAGGAAGATGAACCATGCCCTTCTAGATTTAGAAAGCCTAACAACTGAAGCTTTGACGTCATCAATAGATCTTCTTAAGTGACGTCATAAAACTATTTAAAATTTGTGGTGAATTTTCTCACGAATAAAACCTTTCAATATTTTAAGATGGAAAAACTAATTTTCCGACAAATGGCAAATCTTAACCGCCACTAATTATATATGACATAGAAATAGATGATAATGAATTATTTTGTACCAGAAAAGTACTTTAATATTCAGCTTTAACTTAAAATATTTTCTAACATTTGTAGCACTCGCCAGAAATTTTAAACAGTTATGCCCCCACCATGGTACTCTGGTTATGTCACTGAAAATGGCAGACGGCCGAAGTGTGAAGGTCCCAGGTTCGGGCCCCATCGAGCGGCGGTCGACCGAACCGTTCGGAAGTTCTCCGTGGTTTTCTCCGAAAATAGCGTACATACGCGTTAGGACCCCTTAGAAAGACCCCCACGGAGGGCACAACCAGCTGTGTTGTCCTTCTGACGTGGATTTATAAGTGGACTTCGGGCCAACCACACAAATCCGAAATACAAGTTCACAAACAAAAAAACCAATTTAAACAGTTTTACTTTTTGAATATACAGCCGTGATGACGCCATTTAAGACGATCTCGTGACGACATCAAAGTTACAGTTGGGCTCTCTATATAGAGAGGGTGTTGGGTGAACGCTCGTACGTGGCGTCACCATCCAGAAAATAACATGGAATCCAATAGATTTTAAATATTTTCAAGTAAATAAGCTGAGAACTTAAAATCTGCCTTCCTAATTCATTGTTTGCACAGCGGCGGTTTTCGCAGACGTGACAACTTTGCAAAAATCGCAAAAGGGATAACCCTTTAACGCGCAATGTTCCCGCTCTGGGAACACCCAACTTTTGACGTTTTGACGTTTTGACGTTTTGACGTTTTGACGTTCTGACGTCCCAACTTTGGACGTTTTGACAGTTGTCAGTCACGAAGAATAGATTGGATTTCTATAAATATAGCTGCGGGTGACATAGCTCCGCGAGAATCCTTTACTTTTTCGCACGTCCTTTCCCGTAAAAAAAATGGTCACGATTATTTTTAAACAGCACTGACATCTGCTAAAAAAATGGAAGAATGCGAGAACAGCTGGGTAGATGGCCCAACGCCGAAAAAAGGGCATCCTTTGCCATCGCACGACTTCTCTACCAGCAAGAGGGCGGACGTTCGGAACGTTCATCGCGTGCCACAGATCTAGCGACGCTGTCGTCAAAAAAGTGTCTCTCGATCTGTGGCACGCGATGAACGTTTCGATCGGCCGCCCTCTTGCTGGTCGTTAAGTCGAGTGATGGTAACGGCTGCCCTTTTTTCAGCATTGGGAAAGGGTTCCGCCTCAAAGGGTCAAATCAGACACGAGTAGTAACCGAAAATTAAATCTGAACTTTCTGCGTATCAACCAATCTCAAACTATTCAAAAACAAACATAGAAGACTATCTGACAAAAATTGAGCAAAATGGTTCGAGGCGAGTGATGGAATGGCACAAACCTGGGATGATGTAAGTTTCGGTTCCATCTTCACCTTCAAATTCGATTTCGAGGGTTAAATCCATTCCCCGGGACAAGGTAATGTGGCACATAAAATCAGTGTCTTGTTGCACAGCTTCGGGACAGCGTAGTTCGTAAATTACCTCGGGATCTTCGTAATTGAATTCTGTTTCATCTAGAGCTCGAAAACTCCTCTGAAAATAAAAAATTAATTAATAGAAATTTTTTTAAATAAATAAAGTAAAAATTAAATTAAAATCTGAATTTCCTATTTGGGAAAACGCACTAATGAGCTTTAGATAAAAAGCGTATCATAATCCATGCGTCGCCCCTATTTTTCTTCCTCATTTTATTAAGTTGGAAAGTGTATCATTTTTCAGGAGTGTGCCGTATTTTTCTTCCTTGTTCCATAAAACACATCTTTGGAATCGAAATCTATATTAAAATCGCCTACTGAAACTGTTTTACAATCTTTCCCAAGCATATTCCAACTATACTTCACCTTTATAGATACCATTCGGAAAATATATCATAATCTATGAGTGTACCGTATTTGTCTTTCCTGTTCCCTAAAACACATCTTATTAATCGAAATCTAGATTAAAATCGCCCACAATAACTATTTTACAGTCTTCTCCAGCCATATTCTAACTATACTAACAAAAACTGTCGTGTTTTCTACTTTCTAGCCAAATTTGGAAGATATCGCCAAGCTTCGGTCCGATATTGAAGATATTTTTAGGCACCAAACTTCACGATCCATTATCAAAAATTGCAAACCTTGTGCGAGTGCCAACATTTTATTACCCCTCCCCCTGCACATTATCTGACAAACACATTTGAAAAGGGCTTCACCGTGGCAAATCTTCTATACAACTTGTGTCGACGCTGAAAACCTGCTTGATTTTAATAACACTGCAGTAATTTAAAAAAAAAAAAAGAATCTGAAACATTTTTATATTTTAAATACCCACTAAAGTGCTGTTTATTGAAAGCATATCATAATCTATGCGTCAGCCCTGTTTCTCTTTTTTGTTCCATTACGTTCGAAAGTAGATCATTATCCATGAATCTGCCTTATATGTCCTTCCTTTTCCGTAAAATAAAGCATTTCTTCAGGAATAGAAATCTATATTAAAATAGCTTACTAAAACAGTTTTACAATCTTCACGCTCAAAACCAAAAGAGCGAAAAAAAAAAAAAACGATACATTGCAGAGCGATCCGTTTTCATTGAAACCTACCGGTATTTCCGCAAAAGTGCTCTTCGAGTAGTCTTTTTTTCTGATAATTCCCCTCCTCTCTTATTGTTGGATTCACGCATATTTCGCTCTGCTCTGGGGATCGAAAAACGCTCCTAAAGGAGAAGCGCA
>JAWZYV010002064.1:0-16414 GCA_038373885.1 Cheiracanthium punctorium
CGGAATTTTCTCGCAGAAAAGAATTTCTGACAGGATTATTTTCTGTCGGCACTTGACTCCACTCTAGCATACGCCTTAGCATATACTACGATGCAGGCACCATCTATCGTTTTGATTTTAAATCGTTTATTGCTAGGTAGGTACATTTGATGATTGAAACAGCGCGAAAAAATACATGAATACCGAGTAATTTCTCACTAAAATAAGCATTCACTTTATGAATAGGACGACTTTGATTAGAACACATGAAATTAAAAAACGTAAACATAGTTTATGAGTTTAAAACATTTCCTAGTAAGAGAAAAATATGGAATTTTCACAGCATTAAAATTGAATGAAGATCCCCGAACTGTAGATGAAGAGTAAGTACTATTTTAAATACAAAAACGTTGGTTTTAAGAAAATATCCCTTTTTCTCATTTATCTTTTTTATTGAATACAAATTTATAACACAATAAGAATTATCTCTGAGATACAAGTACTTCAGCATCGAAATGTGACGCCATCTTGTTTTTGGATGACAGCTCTGGATCTAGGCGAATTCTTATTGGCTGGCACATGGCAGAAAACACCGGCAGAAACAGAAAAGTTCAACATTTTCAACTCCGTTTTCCGCCCTTGATTCTGCTTGACAGAAACTGAAAAACCGGAAGTTCGTCAATTTTCAGTTTCTGTTTTCTGATTCTGTCGTGTTTTCTGGTATTGTGGAGTCCAGGCCTAACTGTTACTTAAAGTTTTTTGTTAGTTGATTCTATTAATGAAAACTTATTTTAAATAAATTCTAGATATATTAATGAAAACATTTTTCTTTTAATTTGTAGATGATTTGGATTATTATGCTGAATATGGGGATATAAGTGATGATGGTAAGATTCTATTTTAATTTTACTGTATTAGCATTATATTTTTTTACATGTGTATTCTATCAGAATTTCTGTTAAATATAATGGTGCAGACTAACTTTTTTTTTTTTTTTAATACGCTCAAAATTTGGTTACAGGTTATATAATGGGTCAGACTATAGGCACAAAATTACCATATTTAATAATTTAGATTTAAAACTTTTTATTTTAATAATATGGCATTCAAATGTAAACACAACAGTTAGGTGTAATCTGCAAAATACTATTTGTGCAGATTAAAGGGAGTTGCCTGTAAATTTTGTATGTATGGAATATTTAAGACTTTATTGAAAGTTAACAATGATTAAAATGCAAGTTGTGAAAAAACACACGTAAAATTATACTTATAACAAGATACGATCGTTTCGACTTTTAATTAGCTAATTAACAAATCTGTTAAATAAAAACTGAATTTTAAAAAATTAACAATTTTAATTTTTACTTAAAGTATTTGTTAGTTGATTCTATTAATGAAAACTTGTTTTAAATGAATTCTAGATATATTAATGAAAACATTTTTTTTTTTTTTTAATTTGTAGTTGATTTAGATGCTGAATATGGGGATATAAGTGATGATGGTAAGATTCTTTTTTAATTTTACTGTATCAGCATTATATTTTTTACATGTGTATTCTATCAGAATTTCTGTTAAATATAATGTGTAATGGCCAAATATAACTGAATAAAATTATACAATTTCTTTTTCTCCCCCCCCATTTCTTAGTATCAATTTTTACAATAGCATTTAAGACACATGAACAACTAATATAGATATTAAATTGACCTTAACAAAGATAATCACCAAAAAATATATTTAAAAGAATAAAAGAAATTTATAGATGATATGGAATATCATGCTGAATATGATGATATTAGCGATGATTGTAAGATAAAGACAGGACGATTGCCGATAATAAAAGTATTGTTGCACACAATTAATCTTTAAAAACAATGCATTGATAATCGTTAATAAATTTGCTTGATGTATGTTAATGATTAACTTGTGTTGATGAAAATTTTAATAAATTAATTTTTTGATCACAGGCTATGCAGTGGTACAGACCAACTCTTTTTAATGCACACAAAATTTTCAATTTATTATTATTTGCAGTGACATTCATTAAATTTGAAGATGATATTTTAAATACATTGTGTTCTGTTAGATTCAAAAGCAAACAATTGGTGTGTTTGTTATGATTATGGCAAAAAAAGGAATTTCATGTTTTGATGAAACATTACTTTTTTTTGGGGGTGGGAGATACCAAAATTGAAGGAAAGTTATTTGTATGTTGATTCTATTAATGAAAACTCATTTTAAAATCTAAATATGTTAATGAAAACATTTTTTAAATTTATTTTAATATTATTTTTTTTAATCTAGATGATATGAAATATCAGGATGAGTGTGAGAGTAAAAGTGATGATGGTAAGATTTTTTTTAGTTTTACTATATTGTCATTATATTTTATTACATGTGTATTCCATCATAATTCCTGTTAAATATAATGTGTAATGGCAAAATATGACAATAAAAATATGCTCTAATTTCATTTTTTTTAAATTTCTTAATATCAATTTTTATAATAACATTTAATACACATAAACAACTAACATGTATACTAAATTGACCTTAACAAAAGATAATCACCAAAAAATGTGTTTAAAAAAATAATCACAAAAATATTTTTAAAAGGAATTGTTCTATTAATTTGCAATTTTAGATGAAAAATTGATTTGTTATTACGCATTTTCTTAAAATAAATAATTTTTGGAGAGATCATAAAATGTTTGGAAAACAAAAACCTTTAATGATAAGTTATTAAATTCAAATTAAACTTCAATTAATCCCTTTTAAAAGCTGTTTTGATGTGACATGTAATGAAATAATTCAGTATACAATAAAACTTGCTTGACATTCTTCAAAGAACCAGCTCAAAAGGCCATCCTCAATCGGAGAATGTTTAAGTGGTAAACCATCTGATTTTGGTTAATTGGGCAAAAATGGGGGCTAATGGGTTAATTGGGCAAAACTAAGTGCTAATAAAAAGCAATAGCATTGATTTCTTGGAAATAGCACTTAGTATGCTGAAAACCCATTCTGTCAAAATTCTAAAGTGTTAGTTTTCACTGTAGCTTATCTTACTCCATGAGATCAACAGGATCTTCAACATTATTGTGGATGTTTATGAAATACTGAATTAGCCAACCTCTTTCAGTAATATCCTTTAAGAGCAATAATGTCTATAGGCTGCCAAAATCGCAGCTAGTAAGGGTGGAGGGAAATTCTTTTGCAAATTTGAAATCAAGCAGTGAATTTTTAAAATTATCCTCCAACTAGTCAGTTTACTACTTCTTCTTCTTCTTCTCTTTTTTTTCTTTTCATACCTTTATCTAAATTTTGTAAGTATTAGAAAAGTAATTTAGGAGTCTTCAAGGCTTCTTTTATTTGCTTTTCCCTCAATGGAAAGATTTAAAAAATATCTTGTTTTAGAGGATTTTCCAGTAAGAAGCAGTGGAATTTTTATACATGCCCGTGATATGTGTGCACAAAAGTGTCACAAACCTGAGTTTGGATTACTTTTGTAACATTTTTCTCCTCTGAATGTCTGATCTACTGGATAAAAGTTGGAAAGATAGTCCTGACTCTCATCAGCATTATAAATATCCTCAGGTGCATATTTTTTTAACATTTCTTTCAATTTACTCTACCCCCATTCATTCGTGTCACTTATTGAAGATGATTTTGGTTTGCCGTAAATTTCCTAAAGTGTCAAACCCTGCTAATCAAGAAATCACAATAGCCAACCATTGTTAACTAGGAAATTGCAATTAGATTTTTAATAATCCACATTTCTTGGCAACATCAGTTTTCTTCATGCCTTTATAAATGTCATTGATTACAGCAAGTTTTCTTTGAAATTATAACTGTTTTTGAGCTGTCACTTTGGTGTATGAAATGCTCAACAGGAATAAATGTTATTTTGTCTCTTTAAATACAAATCCAAGATTTTAGGAAATTTTAAAATCCCCAACCCAGAAACTATTAAAGATTTTGATTGGTTGTTGTAAGCTTCAAATTAAGAGAGAAAAAGATTACTCTAGTCAAGTACAGAGGTTGAAACCATTACTCGTTTAAGCAAAAAAAAAAAAAAAAAAAAAAAAACATTTGATCCTTTTCCTGAAATGAAAACCAATTAATGTTGCATGATTGGCCACTAGGGAAAAAGTTCTTCTAACATTTGAGGTAGCATGTAAAACTAGACAATACATTGTGTTCCATTGTTCAATAGTTGGCAAAATAAGAGATGAAGCTCAATGCTCAGCCACTATGGCAGGGTTCCCAAACTTTTAAATCCTAACTTCTTTCAGAAACTGATATTATAGACCCATTTCTTCTTCAGTTCATTGCATTTTTTTAGATACTTCACCTTAGGCTTTTATTCAGAATGTGGAAATACTTTGCTATTCCTACTCATAAATATGTTATGTGCAACCCTCCCCCCCCCCCCCAAAAGAAAGGGGGAAAAAATGTAGATGCATTTCTTGGATATACATTCAACATTTGAGGTCTTGTCATAACCCATAAAAATTTACTTGCGACCCACAGTATGGGAAAAGCTGCTCTGCAGCATTCATAAATAAACATTCACTTGTCATTAAAGAGAAAATCAAAAAGGGAGAAAATAAGTAATAATTTTTTTATATGTATATGTACATAATTGAACACACGAAAATAATAATGCAGAGGGATACAAAATAATGATTTTTCTTGATAAACATAATTCTATAAAAGTTTATTGCTTTACCAGAATATCATTATAGAGGGATTTATCAATGTATTGGGTGATGTTATTCAGTGTTTGCATTGACCGCAGAAGGCCGAGATAGAGAGAAAAACGTGTTTTTTTACAGGGTTTCTACAGATCTGGAAAGTCAGGGAAAATCAAGGAAAATGAAGAAAGATCAGGGAAATGGAAGAAAAAACAAATTCAACTTATTAACTATAGTTAGACCAAAAAGTAACTCTTACCTTTTCAGCCAAAGATCACTCGTGCAAAGCAATCTACATTTCCCTTCACAATCTTTGTCTGCTTACCAATCCAATCACCCATGCATTCCGTGCATAGCACAGAGTCTGTGTATTCAAAATGTTTTGAAAGGCACTTGAGATTTGGGATAATATCAAAATGTTTTTAGCGAAGCAGAGCTTCCCAACAATGCCTTTGTTTCAACTATTAAGAATGTGTCCAATTATAAAATGCAAATTTGCTTTTTGTAAAATGGTATTGAATGCATGTGAACCATTTCTCCGCCATTACCAAGCATCAAATCTGTTTTTTATTTGAAGATCTGCATAATTTGATTCAGGCCTTAATGACACATATTGTATTTGAAGAAATTCTTAAAAGTGCAACAACAGCATCAAAATTAGTTGCTATAGCCTTAACAGACTCAGAAAATCCTGTCATAGTAGAAAATGTTAATAATAGTTTTGCAGCTCAATGATTCTTGAAATTAAAGGTAAAGAACTTGGAAAAAAAAAAAAGAAATTTCTTCAAGAATTTTGGGAGTTTTCAGTGAGGATATCAAAACTGATTGAGAGATGTCCCTTGAAACATAAAATTGTTCTGGGATTATCCACACTTGATCCAATACTAATTAGTCATATACTTAAATTAGGCCAAACCAGGTTTGATATGTTGCTAGAAATTTTACACACCGACAAACAAATTAGTGACACTATAGCAGAGAAAACAAAACAGCAATATTCCACTCTGTGTTCTTCCAGCACAAATGAATTGGAGGAAGAATTCATAATTCCTCTGCTCTTGAAAAGCAAGGTGTGATTGATTTTATGAAAGTTTTCTCGCAGATAATTCGAAATAACGAAACTATGTCTAGTAATAAAAATTTGCGTCATTTCGTCCCTTGGCAATGCTACTGTCAAAAGTGTTTTTTCAATTAATTAATCTATTAATCTGAAACATGCATGAACAAACAATTATAAATAAAATGTATGTCCATGATGCCATCTTCCAGACAGGAGGAATAGAACATATAAATATTGAAAAAAAAAAAGATAGCATATGTCCAAGGAGCTTGTCAAAGACATCAAAAGCATTTAGGCAGTATTCATAAGTCAAAGCAAGATGGGGTGGTGGGGGGGGGAAAGAAGAAGAAAGGAATTAGAGTTGGAAATTAAAGAGCTGGAGCAGAAGAAGCAATTGAAACTTGAAGCAGAATCCTTGGATACTGAAATTAACATTAAAATGCAAAAATCTTAAATGTACCCTCTTTATACCTAGGTTCTTCGAGTTGCCAGTAGAAAAAAAGAAAAAGAAACACCTTTCAAATTACTTCCATCAAATTTGTTATTTTACAGTTTTTGCACTAAATTTAAATGAAGATTTTAAAATGTTATGTTTTAAGGAACAATGTAATTTCTGTTTGATTATTGCTGCTTAATTGGCAAATCATCGAAGGGAATGAATAGATTTTCTTTGATTTACTGTATGTTTTTAAAACTATTTCTTGAAATCTAAATTTTATGTATTTTTATATCACAGTTTAATTCAGAACTTAGTTTTCTAGTGTGCAGTTTAAAAGTTCATCTGTGTTTCTAAATTATTTCTTATTATGTTTTTTTAAATGTTACTGTAAAAGAGTATTTCTCTATGGGATCTCAGAATACTTTTGTTTTGATAAACTGTAGAAATTATTTTATTTTCATTTTCTTTTCTAAACTTAAATAATTTTAAAATGTGCTATGTGTCATATTCAACATATCTTGTCTAATTGAAATAGGCTTAATTTTTTAAAATACTATAAAGCATACTTTTGTGTAGTGTTGTCAAATATTTTTTAAATATATTTATCATTGGGTGTTTAAAGAAATAAAAGGAAGTAAAAATGTATAAGTTTTAAAGAAACAAAAGTAACATTGAAAAATAATGTGATGCTCCACAAAAGGAAGGCAAGATAGTCAGGGAAAAAACGTCGTGGAAGTCAGGGAAACAAAAGCTTTGAAATCTCTTAGAAACCCTGTTTTACTACAAGATGTACAACAAAAAGAAGACTTCCCAATGTAGCTAATTGTTTCTCTATGTTCATAAATTATGCATCTTGTTATTATTGCGTTAAATATTGTATTTTTTAAGGCTGACTTCCCTGAACTGATATGCCCTTTAATCATATAATAAATTTTAATACTTAAAATAATGCTGGCAGTAGTGGTGTAAGAAATAATGATCAGTCTTAATGAAACCATAATTCCTACAAAAGTTTTATTGCTGTATGGGATATAAATTTTAGAGAAATTTAGCAGTTTATCAAAAACTGTTGCAGAAAATATTCTCCCTTTTCTTTGTGAGCTTGCTTATAAATAGAACCAAAGAAGATGTAATTAGAAACCAAATAATGTATAGAAATCTGTCAAATATTTTGGACTTCATTCAAAATTGAAGCGAACAATTATTAATCTACATTGAAATTTCTTAAACAGTCATAACTTAATTTGAGAAAAGCTCTCTATCATAAATTAACTAACCTACAAATCTGTTAAATGCAAACTCCAATGTAAAAAAATGTGTAATATTTGAACACTTTACTGAAAATTATTTGTTTGCTGATATTCACACTAAAAAATTAGTAATAGAACAATCAAGCAAAACAATATCATTTTTCAGGTAAAAGGTTCAAAATATTAAACACATATTTTACATTGGAGTTTGCATTTAACAGATCTTGTCAGTTAGTTAATTTATTCGGTATAGAGAGCTAGCTATTTCAAATTAAGATATGAAACTGTTTTAGGAAATCTTCATGTAGATTAATAATTGTTCGCCGCTCACTTGTTTTGAAGAAGTCCAAAATAAATTTGGACAGATTTCTATAACATTAGTATTGGATCTCTATTACATCTTCATTGGTCTCTATTATAAGCTAAGCCTCACTCAAAGAACAAAGGAGAGAAAAATTCTTACGTAGCAACAAGTTTTTGAAATTATAAACTGTGCTAACTATTCTCTCAAAATATATCATTCCATACCGCCAATAATACCTTCTTGTATTGAATTATGTTTGCGTTAAGAGACCTGCCTCAATATTGTCTTACCCCTCTGCAAGCATATATTATTTTTCACTAGTTTTACGTATTAAATTTAATATATGGTAAAGGGCATATCACGTTTCCAGGGGGGGAAACATAGAAGTCAGCCTTAAAAAATTACAAATATTTAACGGCAATATAATTAAAAGAGGCCTATAGTGTAATGAACATAGAGAACACAATTAGCCTACACTCCATATTGGGGAAGTCCTTCATTTTTGATTTACATCTTGTAGTAAAACAGGGTTTCTAAACAGATTTCAAAAGCTTTTCGGATTCCCCTGACTTCCAACAGACGTTTGTCTCCTCTGCGGTCTTTGCGTGCAATGCCTCCTTTTAGTGGACAGTCAAGCATATTATGTATTCAATTCGCTTTACACTTATGTTTCTTCTTTTAAAAAACTATATACATTTTACTTCCCTTTATTTCTTTAAACAACCCAATGAGTATATATTAAGTTACAATTAAAAAAAAATTTTTTTGACCAAAACACTACAAAAAGTATGACTTTATAGTAATTTAAGAAAAAAAGATTAAGGCCCTATTTCAATTTAGACAAGATCATGTTGATATATGAACACATAGCACATTTTCAAACATTATATTTTTAAGGTTGAGAAAAAGAAAAATGAAAATAAAATAATTTCTACTCAATGTTTATCAAAACACAAAGCAACAAAAGACTGGGTCCCATAGAAGAAAAAGAAACCTACTACTTTTACAGTGAGATCCCATTTAGAGAAATACTCTTTTACAGTAACATTTTAAAAACACATAATAAGAAATAATTTATAGAATAGAAAACCCACAGAATGAGACTTTTTAAACTGCCACACTAGTAAAACTATGATTCTGAAATCTTAAAAACATGTGATATTTTTTATTTACTAAATACACATCAAAATTTAGATTTACAAGGGAAATCAGTGTTTTAAATACAACATACAGAACATCAAATAGAAAATCTATTCATTCCCTACGATTGATTCTGCCAATTTTTTTAAAGCAGCAAAATGGCAGCAATAATCGCAACCGGCAAATTATCAATTACGAGGATTGTTTTTTTTCCCCCCCCCTTAAAAACATAAACATATTAAAAATCTTACATTTAAATATAGTTGCAAAATAAACTTGGTAAAATAACAACGCAATTTTGATGGAATAATTTTGAAAGGTAGGTTTTCTTTTCATTTTTTCCTACTGCGCAACTCCGAAGCATACCTAGAGGTATAAGGACAGGTACATTTTTTTTTATAAGAATTTTTTGCATTTTAATGTATAATTTCAGGAATCCCAGGATTCTGCTTCAAGTTTCAAGTGCTTCTTCCTGCTCCAGCCTCATTAATTTCCAACTACTAAATTTCCTTTCTCTCTCTTCCCCCCCCACCCCCCCATCCTTGCGATTGACTTCATGAATACTGCCTAAATGCTTTTGTATGTCTTTGACAAGCTCCTTGGACACTTATCGCATATCCTTTCTATATTTTTTTCACATATTTATATGTTCCTATTCCCTCCTGTCTGGAAGATGGAGCGCGTGGAGCGCGATGCTGCGACTGTGACAGTTTTATATTATAATTGTTATGTTCATGGCATGTTTTCCAGATTAACGATAGATTAATTAATTGGAAAAAATCACTTTGGACAGGAGCCATTGCCAAGGGGACGAAATGACGCAAATTATTTTATTCACTAGACATAGTTTCGTATATATTCGGAATTATCTGCCGTAGAAAACTTTCATTAAAATCCTAATCTCACACTTGACTTTTCAAGAGCAAAGACGGAAATTATGCTATTGCTTTCTCTCCCAATTCATTTGTAGCGGGACACAGAACTACAGAAGTGGAATATTCTGCTGTTTTTTAGTTTTCTCTGCTATTAGTGCCTTCCACTTAATTTGTTTGCTCGGTGTGGTAAAAATTTCCTAGGCAACATTATCAAACCTGGTTTGGGCCTCATTTAAGGTATACGGGACTGAATTAGATATTGGATCACAGTGTGGATAATCCCAGAACAATTTTAATGTTTCAAGGGGACATCTCCTCAATTCAGTTTTGATTATGTCCATCACTGAAATAAACTCCCCATAAATTCTTGAAGAAAATTTCTTTTTTTTTTTTGTCCCACAGTTCTGTTACCTTTAATTTCAAGCAATCCATAGAGTCTGCCAAACTATTATTAACATTTTCTACTATGACAGGATTTTCTGAGTCTGTTAAGGCTATAGCAACTAATTTTGATGCTGTTGTTGCACTTTTAAGAATTTCTTCAAATACAATATGTGTCATTAAGGCCTGAATCAAATTATGCAGATTTTCAAATAAAAAACAGATTTGATGCTTGGTAATGGCGGAGAAATGGTTCACATGCATTCAATACCATTTTACAAAAAGCAAATTTGCATTTTATAATTGGACACATTCTTAATAGTTGAAACAAAGGCATTGTTGGGAAGCTCTGCTTCGCTAAAAACATTTTGATATTATCCCAAATCTCAAGTGCCTTTCAAAACATTTTGAATACACAGACTCTGTGCTATGCACGGAATGCATGGGTGATTGGATTGGTAAGCAGACAAAGATTGTGAAGGGAAATGTAGATTGCTTTGCACGAGTGATCTTGGCTGAAAAGGTAAGAGTTACTTTTTGGTCTAACTATAGTTAATAAGTTGAATTTTTTTTTCTTCCATTTCCCTGATCTTTCTTCATTTTCCTTGATTTTCCCTGACTTTCCAGATCTGTAGAAACCCTGTAAAAAAACACGTTTTTCTCTCTATCTCGGCCTTCTGGGTCAATGCAAACACTGAATAACATCACCCAATACATTGATAAATCCCTCTATAATGATATTCTGTAAAGCAATAAACTTTTATAGAATTATGTTTATCAAGAAAAATCATTATTTTGTATCCCTCTGCATTATTATTTTCGTGTGTTCAATTATGTACATATACATATAAAAAAATTATTACTTATTTTCTCCCTTTTTGATTTTCTCTTTAATGACAAGTGAATGTTTATTTATGAATGCTGCAGAGCAGCTTTTCCCATACTGTGGGTCGCAAGTAAATTTTTATGGGTTATGACAAGACCTCAAATGTTGAATGTATATCCAAGAAATGCATCTACATTTTTTCCCCCTTTTCTTTTGGGGGGGGGGGGAGGGTTGCACATAACATATTTATGAGTAGGAATAGCAAAGTATTTCCACATTCTGAATAAAAGCCTAAGGTGAAGTATCTAAAAAAATGCAATGAACTGAAGAAGAAATGGGTCTATAATATCAGTTTCTGAAAAGAAGTTAGGATTTAAAAGTTTGGGAACCCTGCCATAGTGCTGAGCATTGAGCTTCATCTCTTATTTTGCCAACTATTGAACAATGGAACACAATGTATTGTCTAGTTTTACATGCTACCTCAAATGTTAGAAGAACTTTTTCCCTAGTGGCCAATCATGCAACATTAATTGGTTTTCATTTCAGGAAAAGGATCAAATGTTTTTTTTTTTTTTTTTTTTTTTTTTTGCTTAAACGAGTAATGGTTTCAACCTCTGTACTTGACTAGAGTAATCTTTTTCTCTCTTAATTTGAAGCTTACATTATTCTATCTCATATGAGTAGAGACTTTAATGGAGTTGTCAGGGGGTGTGGGGATTTATATAATTTTTTTCTTATAATCGTTGGGATTTTGTGTTATGTTTAAGAGGGATGGGAGGGGGACAGGGAAAGATGGTGAGACGATTTTAGTCACCGGGGTTGATGGGATGTTTCATATTAGGACGCAGAGGTGGAGTGTTACAGGCTCGGGAAAAATAATGTGTGATATTGTGATATATGTTATTAGTTGTGTGTGGAGGTGTATTATTGGGGTATTTGGTGTTTTGGCTTGGGTTGGTTTTATGTGGGGTGGGGGGGGAAAGTTGGTTTTGTTGTGTTTGGTGTGTAGTTTTTATTTGATGTTGTGTTGGCATTGGTGATATATAGGTGTGTGTTATTATGGTGGGGTATTATTGTGTGTTGGTAGTGTGTATTTTGATATGTATATATATATCTTAACTCATGAGTGATAGGATAACCAATACACTTTACGAGGACACACATTGTGAGCGAGCGTGAGATGTTATATAGGTACAGTGTTATGTGTGTGAGTTGGTTACAGTGATTATCTCTTATCACTATGTAGTGAGGGAACACAAGGTGTGTGGTGTTGGAGGGGGGGTGGGGGGTTGGGATTGGGTAGTGAGGGGAATGGGTATGGGAATGTGTGATACACATTATCATAGGGATGTGGTTTTTTGGGGGGTATTTTGGTTGAATTTAGATGGGGGGGGGGGGTGTATAGGGGGGGGGATATATGTGATGGGGGGGGGATGGGTGTTTTTTGGAATAGGGGAGGAGGTAGGGTTTTGAAGAGTTTTATTGGTGTGGGGGGTTTTGAGGGGAATGGGGTGGGGGTTTTGATTTGTAGTTTGTTGGAAGGGGTTGGTAGAAGTTTGGTAGGGTGAGTTGTATGTATTTTAGGGTGGTGTTTGGGGGGTGGTTTTGTTTATATTTTGGGGGGGGGTGTGGGGGGGTTGGTTTGTTTTAGTTACGTGGGGTTTAGGTAGTGGGGGGGGGGGGTGGGGGTAGGGGTTTTTGGACATAGTGGAGGGTGGGTATTTGGGGAATTTTGGTTGGAAAGAAATAAAGGTAGTAGGATGGGGGATTGGGAAGTGTTATGGTGGGGGAGGGTTGGTTTGGTTATGTTTGGGTGGGGGGTGGGAGTTGGATGTGGATGTTTATGAATATTGTTGGGTTTGAAGGGGGTGGTGATATGGTGGTTTGTTGAGTATGGGTTTTAGTTAATAGGGTGTTGGTGGGGTATTTTGGGGGATATGTAGTTGGGGAGTGGGAATTTTTGATGTGAGTGGGATGGGGTTTGTGATAGGTGGGGGGGGGGGAATTGGTTAAATGGTAAAAATGGGGGGAATTGGTTAATTGATTGGGGTAATAGGTTTATGGAGAAGTGGGAGGTGGGGCATTTGTGTGGAGGTTCGGTGTAGTATGGATGATAGTTGTGTGGTTTACTGAATTTTTTGATTGTTACAATTGTAATATCATAAATCTGATGTGTTTTTGGGTGTTTGGTTGGGTGTGTATTGGTGGTTTTGTAGTGTTTATTTGATTGTTTTATGTGTTTTGGTGCCAAACTTTTTATTGATCGTCTCCAAAAGATTATTTATTTTGTTAAGATATATGCGTTATTTTAACAAATCAATATTTTTCATCTAAATTGAGCATTTATGTAATAGAATAATTTCCTTGTATAAATATATTTTGTGGATTTTTTTTTAAAACACATTTTTGGTGATATCTTTTGTTAAGGTCAATTTAGTATATACATGTTAGTTGTTTATGGTGTATTAAATGTTATTATAAAAATTGATATTAAGAAATTTAAAAAAAATGAAATTAGAGCATATTTTTATTGTCATATTTTGCCATTACACATTATATTTAACAGAATTATGATGGAATACACATGTAAATAAAATATAATGACAATATAGTAAAAACTAAAAAAATATCTTACCATCATCACTTTTACTCTCACACTCATTCCTGATATTTTCATATCATCTAGATTAAAAAAAATAATATAAAATAATTTAAAAAATGTTTGTCATTAACATATTTAGATTTAAAATGAGTTTTCATTAATAGAATCAACATACAAATAACTTTCCTTCAATTTTGGTATCTCCCACCCCCAAAAAAAAGTAATGTTTCTCAAAACATGAAATTCCTTTTTTTGCCATAATCATAACAAACACACCAATTGTTTGCTTTTGAATCTAACAGAACACAATGTATTTAAAATATCATCTTCAAATTTAATGAATGTCACTGCAAATAATAATAAATTGAAAATTTTGTGTGCATTAAAAAGAGTTGGTCTGGTACCACTGCATAGCCTGTGATCAAAAAATTAATTTATTAAAATTTTCATCAACACAAAGTTAATCATTAACATACATCAAGCAAATTTATTAACGATTATTCAATGCATTGTTTTAAAGATTAATTTGTGTTGTCCAACAATTACTTTTATTATCGGCAATCGTCCTGTCTTTATCTTACAATCATCGCTAATATCATCATATTCAGCATGATATTCCATATCATCTATAAATTTCTTTTATTCTTTTAAATATATTTTTTGGTGATTATCTTTGTTAAGGTCAATTTTAATATCTATATTAGTTGTTCATGTGTCTTAAATGCTATTGTAAAATTGATACTAAGAAATGGGGGGGGGAGAGAAAAGAAATTGTATAATTTTATTCAGTTATATTTGGCCATTACACATTATATTTAACAGAAATTCTGATGAGAATACACATGTAAAAAAATATAATGCTGATACAGTAAAATTAAAAAAGAATCTTACCCATCATCACTTATATCCCCATATTCAGCATCTAAATCAACTACAAATTAAAAAAAAAAAAAAAATGTTTTCATTAATTATATCTAGAATTCATTTAAAACAAGTTTTTCATTAATAGAATCAACTAACAAATACTTTATAGTATAAAATTAAAATTGTTAATTTTTTAAAATTCAGTTTTTATTTAAACAGATTTGTTAATTAGCTAATTAAAAGTCGAAACGATCGTATCTTGTTTATAAGTATAATTTTACGTGTGTTTTTTCACAACTTGCATTTTAATCATTGTTAACTTTCAATAAAGTCTTAAATATTCCATACATACAAAATTTACAGGCAACTCCCTTTAATCTGCACAAATAGTATTTTTGCAGATTACACCTAACTGTTGTGTTTACATTTGAATGCCATATTATTAAAATAAAAAGTTTTAAATCTAAATTATTAAATATGGTAATTTTGTGCCTATAGTCTGACCCATTATATAACCTGTAACCAAATTTTGAGCGTATTAAAAAAAAAAAAAAAGTTAGTCTGCACCATTATATTTAACAGAAATTCTGATAGAATACACATGTAAAAAAATATAATGCTAATACAGTAAAATTAAAATAGAATCTTACCATCATCACTTATATCCCCATATTCAGCATAATAATCCAAATCATCTACAAATTAAAAGAAAAATGTTTTCATTAATATATCTAGAATTTATTTAAAATAAGTTTTCATTAATAGAATCAACTAACAAAAAACTTTAAGTAACAGTTAGGCCTGGACTCCACAATACCAGAAAACACGACAGAATCAGAAAACAGAAACTGAAAATTGACGAACTTCCGGTTTTTCAGTTTCTGTCAAGCAGAATCAAGGGCGGAAAACGGAGTTGAAAATGTTGAACTTTTCTGTTTCTGCCGCGTGTTTTCTGCCATGTGCCAGCCAATAAGAATTCGCCTAGATCCAGAGCTGTCATCCAAAAACAAGATGGCGTCACATTTCGATGCTGAAGTACTTGTATCTCAGAGATAATTCTTATTGTGTTATAAATTTGTATTCAATAAAAAAGATAAATGAGAAAAAGGGATATTTTCTTAAAACCAACGTTTTTGTATTTAAAATAGTACTTACTCTTCATCTACAGTTCGGGGATCTTCATTCAATTTTAATGCTGTGAAAATTCCATATTTTTCTCTTACTAGGAAATGTTTTAAACTCATAAACTATGTTTACGTTTTTTAATTTCATGTGTTCTAATCAAAGTCGTCCTATTCATAAAGTGAATGCTTATTTTAGCGAGAAATTACTCGGTATTCATGTATTTTTTCGCGCTGTTTCAATCATCAAATGTACCTACCTAGCAATAAACGATTTAAAATCAAAACGATAGATGGCGCCTGCATCGTAGTATATGCTAAGGCGTATGCTAGAGTGGAGTCAAGTGCCGACAGAAAATAATCCTGTCAGAAATTCTTTTCTGCGAGAAAATTCCGCTTTCCGGTAATGTGGAGTCCAGGCCTTAATTGTTAATTTTTTAAAATTCAGTTCTTATTTAACAGATTTGTTAATTAGCTAATTAAAAGTAAGTCGAAACGATTGTATCTTGTTATAAGTGTCATTTTACATGTGTTTTTTTACAAAGTTTTTATTTAATTTAATCATTGTTAACTTTGAATAAAGTCCTAAATATTCCATACATACAAAATTTACAGGCAACTCCCTTTAATCTGACAACTAGTATTTAGCAGATTACACCTAACTGTTGTGTTTACTTTTGAATGCCATTTTATTAAAATAAAGTTTTAAATCTAAATTATTAAATATGGTGTTACATAAAAATGTAACACTCTTAGCAGAAGTCAACAACATACAAACGTAAATAAACAATACAGCACTTGCCACTCACGTTAAGAGAAATATTTAACCTTCATCAATTTCGCCTTGCGAACTTCCCCAATATGGGAAATGCCACGTCA